>OU342742.1:293008785-293139206 GCA_910589775.1 Avena eriantha
AAACGGCTTCTTGATGTCTGGCATGATCAATATTGGGGTTGATATCAATCTCTTCTTCAGCTCTTGGAAACTGGCTTCACATTTGTCAGTCCATTCAAACTTCTTGTCCTTCTTTAACAATTGGGTCATGGGTCGGGCGATGCTCGAAAATCCTTCGACGAACTTGCGGTAATATCCCGCTAATCCGAGAAATGCATGGACTTGGGTTTGAGTGGTTGGATCTTCCCATTCTTCGACATCTTTGATCTTGGCGGGATAAACAGAGACTCCTCCGGCAGACACAATATGTCCTAGGAATCCTACTTCTTTCAGCCAAAACTCACACTTACTAAACTTGGCATATAACCGATGCTCTCTCAGGGTATCTAGGATGATTCTCAGATGTTGCTCATGCTCTTCTTCTGACTTGGAGTAGATAAGGATATCGTCGATAAACACAACGACAAACTTATCTAAGAAATTCATAAAGATCTTATTCATGAGATTCATGAAATAAGTAGGGGCATTGGTTAATCCAAAAGACATAACCATATACTCGTATAAACCATAGCGAGTACTAAAGGTGGTCTTCGGAATATCCGTTGCATGAATCTTAAGTTGGTGATAACCAGTCCTAAGATCAATCTTTGGGAATATCTAGGCTCCAGTCAACTGATCAAATAGATCCTCTATCTTTGCCAAGGGGTACTTGTTCTTGATGGTGATGTCATTCAGTTTTCTGTAATCTGTTCAGAAACGGTTGCCTCCATCTTTCTTGTCGACGAATAACACTGGTGATCTCCATGGCGATGCACTTGGTTGAATCAACCATGTTGCTAACATGGCATCCAATTGCTTCTTTAGTTCCACTAACTCTGAGGGGTTCATGCTATAGGGTCTCTGGGCTATGGGTCCGGTTCCGCGGATTAGTTCAATAATGAACTCAATATCCCTATCCAGGGGCATACCTAGCAATTCATCTGGGAATACGTCAGGGTATTCACAGACTACTCTTACTTGGTCTATGGTGGGTAGGGCTAGACTCTTGTTGCACTTGAATTGACGAGGTAAGGTTTCAAATATATGCTCTTTTGTGATTCCAGAGCTACTAGTCATGGTTATGGCTTTCTTAGCATAGTCTATCAGTCCTTTATGCCTTGACATCCAGTCCATCCCTAGTACTACTTCCAATCCTTTGGTTCCGAGTACTATTAGGTTGGCATAAAAATCTATCCCATGTATTCTGATAGGCACAACTTTGCAAATTTTTCTAGCTTTTGTAGTTGAACCGGGGATTTGAACTATCAGGACATGCTTTAAGTTGGTTGGGTGAATCTTACTAGTGCATGCAAATTCTTCGGTGACAAATGAATGCGATGCTCCCGAATCAAACAATACCCTTGCTAAAACTGAGTTGACAGAAAACATACCCATCACTACATCTGGCGCTTGTTGGGCTTCCTCGGCGTTCATGTGGAAGAGACGGACGTTGCGGTTGTGAGGGTTCCCTGGGGCAAATCTTCTTCCTGGTTGAACACGACGCTGCTATTGAGCTGGGGCATTCACATTGGCAGTGGCGGCAGTCTTCTTGGGACACTCATTGGAATAGTGACCCTTCACTCCACACTCGAAACAGGTGATCTGGGACTTGTCTTTTGCTGCGACAGGCACAACATTGCTGCCAGTTCTGGGTGTAGTGTTGTTGTTGCTCTTGGGAGGGGCACGGTTGAAATTTTTGGCATTGCCAGAGTTGTGATTGTTTCCTCCGGACTTCACATTGCCTCCGCTACGGTTGGGACGGTAGCTGGGGCGAGACAGTGGGGGTCGGTTGTTCCTTGGTGCATATCCAGATTGTTGCATCATACGACATTTGCGGTTGTCATTTGCTTGGTTAATCTTCCCTTCCATCTGAATGGCAGACTTGACTAGCTCTTCGAGATCCTCGAAGCGGATGTTGACGAGGACAGTCTGCATCTCGTCATGCAGTCCGTTCAGGAATCTCTCCATCTTCTTGGCCTCCGTGTTGATCTTATTAGGGGCGTACCTTACAAGCGACAAGAACCTGTCATGGTACTCCACCATAGTCATTCTGCCTTGCTTCAAGTCGCGGAACTCATCCCTCATTCTGGTGAGGTTGAACTTGATTTTGAAGGCTTCCCATGTCATCACTTGACCATGGTTCATGTTACGGATACTAGTCCACCAAGCTCTTGCATCTCCTGCTAGATAGTGGGTGGTGAAGAGAACTTTCTCGTTGTCATCAACTCCTGCTACTTCTAAGTTGTTTCCCATTGTCTGTAACCAGTCGTCAGCATCTAGTGGGTTTTCATCCTGGTTAAAGATTGGGGGATTGGTATTCTTAAAGTTTTTGCGTTAGGGTCCATGATGATCCTGATTTCCATGCCCTTGGTTGTTTTGGGCCATCTGAGCTATCTGCTGCAATGTTGCTAAGTTGGCCTGGCGCTCTGCCCTGCTTGCTTCACGGTCTGCAACTAACATCTGCATAATCTACAGCATTGGGTCTTGCAATGAGCTTCTCCCTCCTGGGTTTCCACGAGTCATCTAAAGATTGATATAGATAAAGGGGTAAGAGGGAAAGTTCTAAGGTTCATGGTTTTGGTTTCAAAGCTAAAACTTTGAGTTTGACTCAGGTTTTGCAACTAACTTCATTTCATTCACTCAAACATGCACACGATACAAACACACAACACAGCAACAAAGGAAAACAGATGGTTTGAAGAACCATTCTGCAAGCTACGATACAGTGAGACCGATACATCTCATGCTACGATAGTCCTCTAGTGCATCTACTCATCGTCGATGTAGATGGAGTCCTCATCGTCAGTGTAGAAGTCCACGGCATCCTCCTCCAGAAAGTCATCAACATTGCTGAGGTAAGAATGCATCTCTCCCTGGATGTCTTCACCCTCCTCTTCTTCCTCCCTTGCTGCAAGCTAAGCTTCTTACTCCTTGACAGTCTTGTCGAGCTCGGCCAGCTTCTTGCGAAGACGGGCGATGGTGCGATCCTTCTTTTCGCGCTGGTGGCAAAGAGACTGACGGTCCTTGACTAGCAGTGAGAAAGTCTAGGCCTTCTGGTTGGCAATGGCACTGTTGTGGTTGGCAAACTCCCTACAATTGTCCAACTCCTTCTGACGATCGTACAATAGGAAGTCAAGGTTCTCCACTTGACGCTTCAGCTCGGGGTGACTTGGCATCTCCATCGGATTCCCATGAATTCACACCTTGCATAGTAAGCAAAATGGGTTCCTTGGATTTGGTTGACACTAAGGGCACATAGACGTGTGAGATCTTCATGCATTGCCCTCGCTAATCCTTCTAGCCAGTTGTTCTCCCTTACGGAGAACTAGATTCTCTCGGACGTTGGTGCTTCGATGCTTCCTCGAAGATCAGCGGTGACCAGCCACTTCAATTCTCCTCCTGGGGGTCCTGGAAGTTGAGCTCCAAGAAACTCCGGATGTGGGCGTCCAATAACTCCGAAAGTGAATCTAGGTCCCTCTCGAAGATCAGCTGACCTCCGTTTCTCAACTGGTAGAACTTGCTAAATGGAGTCTCCATCTACAAGAATTAAGGATGAGGAAATTAGTGAAGTGATCAAGTGTGTCAAATTTTAGATAGTAATGTAAGAATTTGAGGGACATGAATTTTTTAGAAAGAATGAATTCCCAAGGATAAGAGAGGAAATAGTTTTTCATAAATACTCACTTGGTTTTAAAATTAAGTTTTTGTTCGGACGTCCATTCTAACTAGGGTCTCCTATGGTCAGGATGGCTCTGATACCAACTTGTCAACACCCGGATTTTTAATCCTAGATGCGTGTTATGTCATTCATCGCAATCCCAGGATTACCATTTTTGCGAGACATAAAAAATTGGATATCACAGTACATCATCCATTACAAACCATAAATAAGGTCTTACACAAATAAGGATCTCATGATCCATTCTTAATACAACAAGCAGCGGAATAAATAATAAGCGTAGTGGTGGGGTCCATCTTCAGGGGCATAGGCAATGCTGACGAAGGCAGATAGTCCTAGTTATCATAGCCGTCCTGCTGGCCATCATCTTGGTAGGCTCCTTCATAGTCTATCCATAGGAATAACCAGGGACAAAAGCCATGAGTACTCTTTAAGTACTCGCAAACTACCACTAACAAGTAGTATAGTTCTAGTGTAAAGTGCTAACTCAAAGTTTAACTATAAAGTTAAGTTTGAAACCTAAGCTGAGTTTAGAAGCAAAGAAAGATAAAATAAAGTTCTAGAATCACTTAAGTTGGGAAGCTAGTGTCATAAACACAACCCTGTTGTGGTCAAGTCAAGGTTCATCATTCATTTTATAAGTTGTTTTGAAAACATCTGACAACGAAACAGTATGGCCACTCCAACTGTCCATAACCGCGGACGTGGCTATTCGAATAGTTTGACACTCTGTAGAGGTGGTACACTTTCACCACAAGATTCGATACATCTGTTAGGGATAACCCTGAATCATCATACTTAGTATGCACATAATCAAACATAACCTTTCCTTTACACACCCTAGTATAAGCACCTCTCCTATGAGCATGGCCTCCCAACCATGACCATCTATCATCTTGGGCACTGCATAGGTGGACAACATTGAGAGGTAGCCTCAGCTCAAACCTCTCCCGCGAGGGAACTAATACTAATGCATATAAATTTCCGGCTAAGCCTTACCCAATTCAGGTATTGTGGTTGTACGGTAAATTTGGAATGGTATCGCATCGGAATCCAACCATCAGTTTTATAAAAGGGTTAAGGCTCATGCCTCAACATTTTCATCATCATAAACCATTGTGTTTCTCAACACATGTCAAAACCTCTCAATAGAATGACTCATCATTCTAAGGTTTTCATAATTCATTTTCACCAAGTGTTCCCATCTAAAGTGACTCAAGTTTTTATCTAACTCTAAACTACTAAGGTGGAAAGATGGGATCAATCTCATGCCATAGAATGACATCTAAATTTATCTATATAGGTCAAGTTTTATACTTTTTATGCTACCTTTAAAACAAGTAAGGGACTTGGTAAAATAAAGAAAGTAGAAGCTTGAAAGTAAGCTTGCAATAAGTACTAGTCAAAGTAGTATAACCAAAGCATGCCTAAAGCATCTTTGCTCAAATCATCTAGCTTAATTCTATCTTGCTAAGAATTATACTTGCAAGTGTTAGCTTGCCTTGGTTGGTGCAGTGGTTGAAGTTTTCTTCCTCCTCCTGATAGCACTCCTCCTCCTCGAAAGCTTGGTCGATACTATCGTCTATAAATTCATACGGAGTACACAATCACCAAACAATGCTTAACTAGTCTACTTAGAATTCTAAGGCACACATTTGATGATATATTATCATCACTAGCATCACAAGGTTTTATTAACTAGTTTCATTCTTTTTATTTGAGAAAAGTAATTTCTACTCATTGAAAATAACTAATATTTAATATTCACCACTTAAAATATGGGATCATGTGGACACATGTCATCACCACATATTCTAACATGTGGGAATGTGATTTAAGGGTTGGATCACCTTTTAAATAAGTTTAAGTTTAGAATTTAATGATTTAAAGTGACTAGAAATGCCTATATAGCATTATTTTGGTACTAGTCCAAAGTCATTGCATGTAAACTTTAATATTATTACATATTTAGATAGGTATGGTTAAATGTGATTTTGATAGTTGGAATCAACTCAAAAGCTATCATGGTTGATTTTATAAAAATGTTTGAATGTGCAAAAGCTTATGTCTTGTTATTTTTACTAGGAGAGATCTCTAACTCTAAATGAATTAAATCCAACGGGCATGGATAGATCTTTTCAGTAGCTTTCCAACACAATTGGAATAGCTAAATTTGGATTTGTAAATCTCTCTGAATTGATTTTTAAACTAAGGGACAGAACTAAGTTCAAACTAAATTAGAAAAATCTAAGTTTGAATTACAGGGCTAGCGAGGGAAAACTAGTGGGCCGGCCTAGTGGCGTTCCATGGCGCAGAGAACAGCTGAAAGGGGGGTCCACATGTCATTGGCTCTTTACATGCGAAGCGGTACAGGGCGATGTGGGCCGTTAGATTAAAAGGACGATCTACGGCTGTGGCTTGTCGCCGACGATGGACAGGTCGCCGGCGAGGTGGAACCCTAGCGGCTCGGTGGGGGTCTGGGGCGGCTTACCGGGGCTCCGACGAGGGTCGGCGAGGCGGGAAAACGAATAAGTCGAGGACGGCGGTTATCCTGGTACCGGCGGCGTCCTGAGAGGTGGCCTTGATCAACGACCCCCTTCTTCTCCCTCCGCGGCAGACTCCGACGAAATTCCGGCGCTGCGGATGACGGCTTGCTCCGGTGGGGCTTTGGGAGTGTTCTGAGAGGGTGGGGATGAGAGTGGTGTGAGGAGTTGGTGCTAGGGTGGCCTCCTTTTATAGGCGCGGCTAAGCGGCAGAGGAGTATGGGTGGTGCTCGCCGGTGACGACAGCACAGAGAGCTAGAGGCGTGGGCGGTGGGCTAGGACGGTGGGCGGTGCCCTGATGAGTGTCACGGCGGTGAGTGTGCAGTGGTTTGCGGTCAGGGGAGGTGAGTGGCGCGGCGCGCACTAAGTCTCTGTCGACGGTTAGTTTCACGGCGGCCGGCGACTACGGGGCACGGTTGGGGGAATGGGCATGTCCATTAGCATCCTAGGACGGTGGTGATCGTGTAGGCGGGCGGCTGGAGCGAGGCGGGGTCTGGCTGAGCGGGGACCGTGCGCGCTCTGCGGGCGGTGTTGGCATGGCTGACAGTCTCTAGGCGGGGCGGTTCCTGGCTGCTCTGGTCGCTGTCCGTGGGCTGGGGCTGGTTGGGCGGTGGAGGTGGACCACAGGCGACCTCCTGGAGATGGTGGACGACGCTGGCGACGGCTGTGGCGTGCTGTCGACGGTGGGGGTGCCCAAATGGTGCTCGGCCTTAATGGCCATGACCATTTGGTCGTGGCACAGTGGGTGGCCAGGCTAGAGAGGGGTAGGGGAGTGCACTGGGGGGCTGTGGTTGCAAAATGGGAAACCAATTTGGTCCAAACACTGCCCCAAATAGTGTTTTTGGTTTTGTGTGAATTCTGCCCACAAGGTGTTTGTAAAAATGGCCGAAAGAAATCAAGTTTTGAATTTTTGGATGATTTTTGGTGGAGTTGCTAGACACATGATTAAGCCTCTGTGGTTGCTTGGGTTTTGAAAATGGAGCTCATCTGAGTGGTTTTTGAATAAGTGGGATCTTCTCATATGAACTAAATTCAATTTTCAAATGCCATTTAAAATTAGTGTTGGAAAGTTTTTGGCAAATCACAAAGTGGGCCTTGGTACATCACTACATGTACTAGCAAGGGGTGCAAAGATCCACATTTGTTTCTATGAAGAATTGAGTCCTAGGAATAGCCAAAGTAGGCATGGTAGTTAAAATGGCACAAATGACCATTTCTTTCTTTTATTCATTTTGATTTGTTTTTCTTTGGGATTAGTTTGGGAAAGATCTAGATGATGTTTATTTCACCTAAGAATCATTTTACAAGTAATGGATCACTTAATCATGGCAATTCAAAACAAGTCCTATTTAAATGCACACACATATGAATGCTTTAATAATTTTAATTGGAAAAGTTTTTGTTACCCCTAATTTCGATGATTTGAATCTTAATAACCTTGGATTAAAGTTTTGGGATGTTATAGGAGCGCCTCCTCGTGAGCTAGAGATGGCTGCGGAACGCGGAGCCTAATGCGGCTCCACCGTGACAGAGGAGCACATCCAGAAGTACCGCGCCACCCGTGTGCTACCGCTTGAGATGGAGGTGGGGTGCGGATGGCACCAGAGGGGGAAGAATCACCGCACCCGCCGGAGGGGGAGCGAGTGGTTTTTCTGTTGCATCTTGCCCGTCGCTTCGCGCTGCCGGTGCATCCCTTCTTCCTCACGTTTCTTGCTTTCTTCGACCTCCGCATCCACCACCTAGGCGCCAACGCTATCGGGACACTGGCGCACTTTGTGGCCTTTTGTGAGAGCTATCTCGGGATCCAGCCGTATCTCGGGCTCTTCTACCGGCTCTTTCGAGTCCGGCCGCAGGTCCAGTTCACCAAGGGGCCACTAGTGACGTGCGGCGGCGCCTCCATCTACTCCCGCACGCAGACCGGCTACCCCAAGTTCCGACTGCAGGACACGGTGTGACTGTGGCAACTGTCGTACTTCTACATCCGCAACCTCATCACTGAGGATTGGATCAACCTACCAGCTTTCCATGACGTGGAATATAGCCGGCAGCAGTGGGATCTGATGATCTACAGCGAGAAGGCAGAGTCGGATGGGATGCTGCATCACATGCGCGCCCTCGTCACCGCCGACTTGACTGGCCTGGACATCACCCTCAGCTAGATATCCCGGCTGATGATGTCACTGCAACAGCGGGCACATAAGATGTGCTTCTACTCCGGCCGACTAGACCCGACCCGGCTATCCCGCCGCGATCTCCGCTACCACAACTTGAAGGAGTGGGTGTGGACGATCACGAAGGAGCGGCTGCCGTTGGGCTAGACGTGACAACCGCGCATCCTAGGTAAGTATTTTCAGACGGACTCTTCTTTCTTGCAAATTTTGGCCTCCGGCTAATCTCTCACGCTTCTTTTTTCTTGATAGATGTTCCCTTGCATCCTGCGGGAGGAGGGCGAGACCCCCCTCCAGAACTTCATGCCTGACCTGCCCGAGCCGCGCGCTCGTCGGTCCGGCAAGGAGTCGGATGGGGACGGCGACGTCTTCCCCAGCCGGAATGACGAGCTGGCCGCCGACCCCCATCCGGAGGTCGACGAGGAGGAGGAGGCAGCGCTGGCTCCCGAGTCGGCCCGGCATCGCGTGGTGGACGATGACTCTAGCCAGTCTGGTGCTAGAGGAAGCAGCTCCAGCCGGTCTGGCACCCGTGGTAGCAAGGCTAGCCGGCCCGCCGTGGAGGATCCGGCCCCCAAGAGGAGCCGAACCAGCACCCTTCCATCGAGCCGCGTCGATCGCCATAAGGAGCCACCCCCCATGGTGCCGGGGTAAGTTTATTCGCTGGCCCTTGTTCCTCCTTTTCCTTTTTCGATGCCCCTTTTTCTATCTTTTGCTTATCTGTGTTTGCTTCTTTCCTGTCTTCTATCGCCCAACGTGCTGGTTTCCTTTGGTGCTGCGAGCCCAGCACAGCTGCCGACTGGCTCGCCGCCCCGCGCGTCGGACACCACACCACCTCCCTCTGCTCCCTCTCCTCCTTCGTCCAAGGCGCCACCTCGAGCTGATTCGGCTGCCGTAGCCGGAGCTGGGGGTGCTCCACCGATCACGGTGGTGCAGCTGGAAACGGCTGTAACCACCTCACAAAGTGGAGGTAGTTTCCCCTTGGCGGCGCGGAGGGCTTCCACCGGCATGGACCTCGTGGTTGTCGCTGACGACAACTCCGACGATGAGCCGGGGGAGGAGTGGCAGACGGCGGTGGCAGAGGTGAAGGATTCGTTGGCCGCCAATGCCGTCAACGACGACGCCTCCTCTTCTGCCTCGCTCTCGGATCTTGCCGCCACCCTCGAGTTGGTAGTGAAGGACATCTGGCTGCTCAAGGCCGTAGCCGGCAGCAATTGGACCCTGGAGCAGAAGCTTGCGGCTGCCAACGGGACCTCCCAGAGTAAGTCCCTTCAGCCGGATACAACTTCGGTCTTTCCGTTTCTCCATATATATATATTTTTTACTGATAGTCGGTTTCCGCAGCTATCATGGTGTGCGCCGAGCGGGAAATCGATCTCCTGAAGAAGGTGAACGACCGACTGAGCAAGTCCAATTCCTTGCTTCGACTGCAGAATAAGGACTCGCAGGCCAAGCTGGACGCGCTGGAGGCCACCGTCAAGGAGCGTGACACCACCCTCGCCAGCCGGGCCCAAGCCTTTGATCTCCTCGAAGCCCAGAACAAGGAACAGGACAAGGAGGTCAAACGGCTGACGACTCGGGAGAAGGCTTTGGTGGAGGAGCTGATGCAGGTCAGGCATTTGGCAAAGGGTAGGTTTTCTCTCTGACTCCCTTCATCTTTCTGGATCTGGTAGCCAGATCTGACGTTCCCCTTTTCTGATAGCCTTTTATCCCGGCGTAGCCTGTTGGCGTATAACCGTCTGCAAGAGAACTGGCCGGGGGAGCAGCTGACTGCCCAGGAGCTGGTTGTCCTCCTTGGCGAAGAGACCACCAAGCTTCGCCAGGTAGCTCAGGCCGTCATCACATTCTTGTGGCCGGATGCGCTTGTCCTAGGGATGATGGCGCAGCTGGCGGCTAATGTGGCGGAGGTGTCGACCACCGCCGACCGCCTGCGGGACTTGGCAGCGCGGGCTGGGGCAGAGTTGGCCCTTGCCTTAATGCTCTCTGGGTACCAGGACGCCTGCGTCGAGAAGATCGATGGGGGCTTCCGTGCCGGCGCCGACCTCCCCGCCATCCGCCAGGCCCATCCGGAGCTCCGGGCCTCCGCCATCAAGATCACCGATTACGCGGACGTCGACGAGGTCCTCACCGACTCGGAGTCTGCCGACACTCCTGATTTGGAAGCCTCATCATAGTCGACTGGTGAGGACGCTGGAGCCGGGTCAGCCAACGCGCCTCCTCCGCCTCTAGAGACTGCTTCCAGCCAAGATCCTCCCCATGGCATAGGTCCGGCAGCCTAGATGTGATCCCGGAATGCTGGGTGTATTTGTTATTTATCATGCTTCGTCTGAACCTTGTTGTCTATGGCGGCTGTCTCTAACGCCGGGTGAACTCATGGGGGATTTGTCTCCCCACTTTTTTATGTCCAACTGAACCATTTGGCTTGCTTCCAACTTGTGATTTTTGTGTGCTTTGATGTTTTGATATTTTGCCATTTGACTTTATCCGGTTGTCTTCACCCGGCTGAACACCTATAGCCAGAGGAACTCCAACTCCAGGGGGGCGCGCTAGCGCACCCACTGGGTGTATCCCCCGAGATTTAGAGGAGCCGGCGTAGCCAGGTGCTTCGAATCTTCTTACTTTCTTTCAAGTCTTTAGCTTCATCCGGCTAGACACCTCTAGCCGGTTACTTTCACTGGCTGGACGCCTATAGCCGGAGAAACTTCCATTCTAGTGGGGGAACGCTAGCGCACCCACTTGGTGTAGCCCCCGAGATTCGGAGTAGCTGGCGTAGCTAGGTGCTTCGAATCTTCTTACTTTCTTTCAAGTCTTTAGCTTCATCCGACTAGGCACCTCTAGCGGGTTACTTTCACTGGCTGGACGCCTGCAGCCGGAGGAACTTCCATTCCAGTGGGGGCGCGCTAGCACACCCATTGGGTGTAGCCCCCGAGATTCAGAGTAGCTGGCGTAGCTAAGTGCTTCGAATCTTCTTCTTTTCTTTTCATCATGCCCTTGCCCTCACTTGAGCTCCAAATATCCGGCTAACGCCTTTAGCCGGTCAGAAACTACAAGATTCCACTGGAGGTGCACGAGCGCACCCAGTGGGTGTAGCCCCGAGATTCGGAGCGCTTGATGAAGGCAAGGACTTCGAATCTTCTTTCTTCCTGAATTTCGACTCAATGTAGTCATACAAAACAAACATGTATATGTTCCCACCCGTTAATAGGTTAGTCGACTAAACTTTAGCCGGAATGCGGATTTGTTTTTTGAAAACTAGCTTGTGCCTCTCTAGACACTAGTCATTTTCCCATGCGCTCTGCTATTTCCCCTTCGTCCTTGCCGGGCAGCCGAGTTGCGGTCCGCAGCCAGAATCAAAGGGAGCTGACAGTACATTGTGCACGGTACTGATGACTTAGTAGCTGGATCGTTTCAAACTATATGCGAGGCCAAGATGCCCGATCCGTTGCATCTTCTCCCTATTTTTCATGTGGGACGCCTCGGGCTTTTGCTCTTGCTAGCCGGACAGCCAGGTTGCGGTCTGTAGCTGAGACGAAAAGTGGGCCTCTGATACCATCGCACACTACTTAGTCGGTTTGTTGATTTAGCGGGTTGGGCCAGCCGGCGAGCCCTCGGGTAGGGGTTGCTGGAGCCGGAAAAACTGAACCGGAAACAGATACACACGAATTTCTAGCAAGGAGCCCCTACCATCTTGTAGGGGTCCGCATTTTCATTCATAGGGTTTGCGGGATACATACACTGTCCGGTGACTAGGTGTAAAACGGGTAGAGAAGTGCCACGTTCTAGGGGCGCTCTGTCTCCTCATTCGACTTGGATATCTTGTTCTTGCGTGGCTTCTACGCGTCGATGAGGTAGTAGGAGTCATTGGGCAATGCCCGACTGATGATGAAGGGACTCTCCCAGGGCGGCGATAGCTTGTGCATGCCCTTCGTGTCTTGCACCAGCCGGAGGACCAGATCGCCCTTGCGGAATGCGACGGGGCGTATCCGGCTCGAAAGGTAGAGGCGTAGGCACTGCTGGTACAAGGTTGATTTGGACAGCGCCAGCTCGCGGGCTTCCTCGAGGAGGTCCACGCCATCCTCCCGCGCCTCCTGGTTAGCCTTTTCATCATAGAGGAGCTTGCACGGTGAGTTGAATTCGATGTCCACAGAGAGGACGGATTCTGAGCCATAGACGAGGAAGAACGGGGTGAAGCCGATTGACCTATTCCGCATGGTGCGGAGGCTGCACAGCATAGCCAGAAGTTTGTCGATCTAGCATCCGGGTGACCGCTCCAAGGGCTCGATGAGGCGTGGCTTGATGCCGGCTAGCACTAGGCCGTTTGCCCTTTTGACTTGCCCATTGGACTGTGGGTGTGCGACGAAAGCGAGGTCCAGCTGGATGCCCTTGTTGCTGCAGAACCGAGCGAAAGCCCCCTTGGCGAAGTTTGTGTCGTTGTCAGTGATGATGCTATTGGGGTAGCCGAACCGGTTAATGATGTCGATTAAGAAGGTGACAACTGTCGCCCTGTCCAGCTTCTAAATAGGCTTGACCTCTATCCACTTTGTAAACTTGTCCACTGCCACCAGTAGGTGGGTCATGCCTGTGTGTGCCCGCTTGAAGGGACCGACCATGTCGAGGCCCCAGACAGCAAAGGGCCAGGTGGTCGGTATGGTCTTGAGCACCATAGTCAGCATGTGCCTGAGCTGCCCGAAGCGTTGGCACCCGTTGCACGTGCGGACTAGTTGCTCGACATCCTCGAGGGCGGTGGGCCAATAGAAGCCGTAGCGGAACGCCTTGGCGACTATTGCCCTAGATGAAGTGTGATGCTCGCACTCGCCCTGGTGGATGTCCTTGAGCAGCCGGTAGCCTATGTCCACATCGACACACCTCTAGAAGATGCCGGATACGCTGTGCTTGTACAGTTCTTTGTTGATGATGGTGTACGTGTGCGTGCACCGCCGGATTTGCCTGGCCTCCACCTCGTCATCCGGAAGCTCCCCATTGGCGATGTAGCTCATGAAGGGCTACGCCTAGGATGGTATCTCCCGGATAGTAAGGACACTTCCGTTCTCCGATTGGTGGGCGTCGGGGGGTCATCCAGATGAGGTACCTGGAACGGGATCCCTCGAGCTGTTTGGTGAGTCGGCGGCCCCTGGGTCTTGCGAGCCAGTGGGCATGGACTTTCTAGAGTTGGTGTGAGCCTTCTTCTTCACGGGCTCTGCCGGTTCCGCTTCTGCCGCGACATCAGCCGGAACGCTCCCCGCCTAGACGATGGAATCCGACTCAGGAGACGGGTTGATAGAGGGCTTACGCAGATACTCCAAGGAGATCCCTGGTGGGATCGCCTGCCTGGTGGATCCGATTCGTGTGAGCAAATCGGCTGCCTCATTGTTGATGCGAGGGACGTGGTGGAATTCACATCCGTCGAAACAGGCGCTGAGGTTCTGTATGTGGAATCGGTAGAGGACCATGTTTGCATCACAGGCGTCCCACTCTCCGGATACTTGCTGCACCACCAGATCCAAATCGCCGAAGCAAAGGATCCGGTTGACACCAATCTCCCTGGCTAGCCGGAGGCCATCTGCCAGTGCCTCGTATTCGGCAACGTTGTTGGAGGCCTTACTCCAGCCAGTCTCCTTTGGGCGAGGTGAGCACGATGCCAGCTCCCAAGCCCCCGAGCTTCGAGCCATCAAAGTGCATCTTGCAGTGGTCCGAATCAGGAACCGGCGGGAGGTATTGAGTGTCGGCCCAATCGATGAGGAAGTCCGCGAGGGCTTGCGACTTGATCGTGAGCCGGGGCTCATACTAGATGGAGTAGGCGGCGAGCTCGATGGCCCACTTGGCGACTCGACCGGTGGCGTCCTTGTTGTCGATGATCTCCGAAAGGGGTGCGGTGCACACGACCTTAATCGGGTGCTCCTAGAAGTAGTGGTTGAGCTTCTTGCATGCCAGGTACACGCCATAACACATCTTCTGGTAGTGGGGGTAGTTCTGCTTGGAGAGGGAGAGAGCCTCACTGAGGTATAGACGGGTCGCTAAACCGGCTGAGCCTTGCCTTCCTCGGGGCGTTCCACCACCAGGACAATGCGGACGACCCGACTGATGGCTGCTATATAGAGAAACATTGGCTCCTTGCTAGCCGGCGTGGCTAGAATCTGCTCTGTGGATAGCATGCGCTTCCTTGAGCTTCTTGGATGCCAGGTACACGCCATAACACATCTTTTGGTAGTGGGGGTAGTTCTGCTTGGAGAGGCAGAGAGCCTCACTGAGGTAGTAGACGGGTCGCTGAACCGGCTGAGCCTTGCCTTCCTCGGGGCGTTCCACCACCAGGACGACGCTGACGACCCGGCTGATTGCTGCTATATAGAGAAACATCGGCTCCTTGCTAGGCGGCATGGCTAGAGCCGGCAGTGTGGATAGCATGCCCTTGAGGTCGTGGAAAGCGGCGTCAGCCTATGAGGACCAGGAGAACTTGTCCATCTTCTTCATCAGCTAGTACAACGGAAGTGCCTTCTCCCCTAACCAGATGACGAAACGGCTGAGGGAGGCCATGCATCCGGTGAACTTCTGCACTCCAAGCAAGCTTATGGGCGGCTGCATTCTATTGATAGCCACGATCTTCTGCGGATTTGCCTCGGTCCCTCGTTGTGAAATGAGGAAACCGAGTAGCTGGCCGGATGGGACTCCGAAGACGCACTTCTCTGGGTTCAGCCTCATCTGGTACTGCCAGAGGTTGCCGAATGTCTCTCCCAGGTCCTCGAGGAGGGTGCGCTTCTCCTTGGTCTTGATGACCACATCGTCCACATAGGTGTGCATGTTTCGGCTGATCTGCGAGTGCAAGCATTTCTGCATGTAGCGCTGATAGGTAGCACCTGCATTTTTTAGACTGAAAGGCATGGTTACATAGCAAAAAGCCCCGTACAGGGTGATAAGTGATGTTTTTATATGGTCAGCCAAGTTTAGTCGGATCTGATTGTAACCAGAGTAACCATCCAAGAAGGATAACAAATCGCAGGCGGCCGTGGAATCGATGACTTGATCGATACGAGGCAAAGCGACGGGGTCTTTCAGGCATGCCTTCTTCAGGCTGGTGTAGTCGATACACATGCGTCATGTCTTGTTCTTCTTCAACACCAGGACTGGGTTGGCCAGCCAGTCCGGGTGATACACCTCCATAAGGAACCCGGCTCCCAGGAGCCGAGTGATCTCATCGCCAATGATCTTTCTTTTCTCCTTTGAGAACCGGCATAGAGGCTGCTTGACTGGCTTGGCATCTGGCCGCACATGAAGCGAGTGCTCGGCGAACTCCCTCGGTACACCTGGCATGTCCTTGGTGGACCGTGCGAAGATGTCCCGATTCTCATGGAGGAAGTCGACGAGCCCCCCTTCCTATTTGCTGTCCAAGTTGGCACCAATGGTGACGAACTTGGTCGGGTCGGAGGGGTCGAGCAAGATCCTCTTTGTCTCCTTTGCCGGCTGGAAAGATGCTTCTCCATCTGGCTTGCTTCTAGCCGGCATTTCTTGCTGGGCCATGGCCACATTGCGCATGATCAAGCGCTTCTCTTCGGCTATGATGAGGGCCTCTGCCAGCTTTGAGCCAGCTGAGGCGCACTCCATCGACCACCTAAAGCAGCCGGAGACGGTGATCACGCCGTTTGGTCCTGGCATCTTTGTCTTGAGATACGCGTAGTGGGAGACAGCCATGAAGTTGGCGAGGGCGGGGCACCCGAGGAGAGCATGGTAGGAGCTCGTCAGGTTCACCACCTCGAACTATATCGGCTCGCGGCGGAAATTCTCCTCGGTCCCGAAGATGATGTCCAGCTGGATTTTACCAAGAGGGGCGCAAGCCGGTCCTGGCAGTACGCCGTGGAACGTCGTTGTAGTCGGGCGCAGGTCGCACTGACGGATGCCAAGCTTCTCCATCAAAGACCGATAGAGAAGGTTGAGGATGTTGCCTCTGTCGATGAGGACGTGCGAGAAGCGGCAGGTGCGCTCGTTGGAGATGATGAGGGGGTCAAGCACCATGGCGTAGCCCCCGGGAGTCGGAAGCTGTTCCGGCTGATCCTCCTGGCTCCAGGTGATTGGAGTTTCCGACCAGTTCAGGTACTGGTAGACCAGGGAGACAATGGCGTTGACCTCCTTGGAGCACCGCCTGTGGTTGTGCTTGTCGTCTAGCTCTGTCTCAAATATGTGCTAAGCGGCGTGCGGCTGTCGGTACCCGTTGTTGTTGTTGCCGCCGTTGCCATCATTGCCGGCTCCCCTAGCCGGCGGTGGGGTTCCGCCTGGCGGGGGCTGGGGGAGACATTGTTGGGTGCCCTGGTGTTTTAGCTGACGAGTCCAGCTGCAGTTCCTTGTGGTGCGCGTTGCCGGTTTGAAGGGACCGCTATGCGACTTGCACGGGCCGTCAAACATTTGGTCGAAGGTGAGCCGGGGCTTCTTCCTTCTTGTGTCGTTGGCCGGAACGTCGGGTGCGCCCTCCACAACATTGACCTACCGCGCGTGGTAGCGAGGCGTCTGCTGTCTGGCCTGGCGGTCCCCATGGAACCAGTTGTCGTTGTCGTGGCGCCTGGAGGATCCAGCTTCTCCGGCCGGATTGCTCGGACGATCGCGGGCTAGCTCCGTCGGAGTCCGGCGCCCGTCAGCACTTACTCAGAGGGGTTTCTTCATGGCGGCGTCTACCATGGCGTACTGGTCCACAACCGTCATGAGCTCCACCATGGTTTTCAGCTCGTCACACAATAGCCGGTGGAGGAGCAAGGTGCCCTCTCGGCACCCCTTGACGAAGAAACCAATGGCATGGCTCTCTAGGATGCCCTCGCAGGTGTTGCGTAGCTCCGTCCATCTGGCGAGTTACTCGCGGTCCGTCTCGCGGTCACCCTGGACACACAAGGCCATGTCACACGGGCGGCCCGGACGCTTGTACTTGCCGTTGAAGTTGCGGACGAACACCTTCTCAAAGTCTAGCCAGGCATTGATGCTGTTTGGTGTGAGGCTGTTGAGCCATGTCCTCGATGACCCAGTTAGCATGAGGGGGACGTAGCGCACAGCTGTGTGCTTGTTCCAATGAGCAATGCCGACTGCCATGGCGTAGTCGGTCATCCATTCTTCCGGTTTCATGCTGTTGTCGTACTTGGGGGTATCCCTGGGCAGGGTGAACTTGTCCGGAAACGGCTCGTTCCAGATGCGGGGTCCGAAAAAAACTGGTCTGGTGGAGTTTTCCTCTTCCGTGACACGCGCTTGAGCGAGAGCTAGATGCGATCGCAGGCATTCGTATGATCCAGGTTTGGCGCTCCTAGCCGGCCTGAGAGACGGGAGCCAGTAGGTTTTGGTGCACCGGTTGGTGGAGGGGGAGGCGGTGGGTTGTTGTTCACCGTTTGCTCCTGTCGCGGCTGGCCCTTGTTGCCAAAGCTATGGCATTTGCTGCGGGCCTTAGCCGGAGGGGAGGACGCCTGCTGGGTCTCGCGGGGCGCGCCATTTCTGTTGGCAGGCAGCTTACTCCCCTTGGAGCAGCTGGGGTCCTCCTGCATCTGCCAGTTGGCATATGCCTGCTCGTCCGCGATCTGGAGGTAGCTCCTACACCCGGGCATGCTACCGGTTTCGTTCCTCGCCCTCCAGATTGGGCAGTTCGTCTACCGCGGCTCACGCCTCGCGCAGGTTCTTGATGCGTGTGCTGTGGGTGGGCCGGATGAGAGCGGGTAGCGGATTCGGCTCGCCATCCCTCTCCATCCTGCTGGCTAGCTACCCACCCCGGCGCCACACTTGTCCGCGCCGGCTCGGCTCCGTGGTAGCCGGTGTGTGGCCGTGCGCGCGGTCGTACTCCCGCCGGGTGATCTCGATTTTCTTCTGGGTCGCGGCCAGCTCCATGGCCTCCTGTAGGAGGAGCTGCCTCTCCATGACGAAGTAGGCCTCCGCCTCCGCAGGGTTGTCCCCGAGGTTAACCGGCGTGAGGAGCCAGTCGATGGCCTCCTCCATCGGGTTCCTAGGCGACAACGGGGCAGAAGTTCCGACCTCGTCCGCGCCCTTCTCCCGAGGCTGGTGGGGATGAGAGCTGGAGCCGGCCATCACCACCTCAACACCGCGAGGAGTGATGGGGGCGCTGCTGCTGAGGTGCAGCGGCCCTGTGAGGGAAACGATTTCCCTAGGGAAACGCTCCGGCACGGTGGCCACGTAGATGGGAAGGTCGCCAAGAGCAGAACAGAACCATTTGCTGGAAACGTGGTTTCAGCGAAGCAGGAAGCGTTGTGGATGATGCAGTCAAACTTGCCGAGCGTAAGCACCAGGCCGGAGGCCACGCGTTCACCGGCTGAAGTTCGGGGTCCCGTGCGGAACGTGACTCCGGTCAAAGCCATGTCACCCCACGGTGGGCGCCAGCTGTCGTTGTATTGGGAACAACAGTACCTAAACAGGTTAAATAGAGATGTGGGGACAAGCAGGGAAGCTCTCGACGGCATCCGCTGTCCGGATTGGATACGAGCAAGTGTAGCGAGACACAAGAAGTACCCTGGTTCGGAGCCCTCGTGGTGAGGTAAAGCTCCTACTCCTGCTGATCTGACTACGAGAAGTATACGGGCTACAATCGCTCCTTGAGGTGTATTCTCTAGCTACAGTCATAAATGAACTGAGACCAACCCCTCTACTAGAACCTTGCGTCTCCTTATACAGGCATAGAGGCAACGGTCTTACTGGTCAGTCTGGCTGGTGGGCCCCACAGGTAGGTCCCAGCCGGCTGGTCATCTACAGTACTCGGTACACTTACATCCAATCAGAGTACAAGCGGTATGGTCGTCGTGGGTACAGTGAACACAGTGCGAGCAGGTCGTCAATGTCTGGCCACTATTCTCGCGTCACCCCACAAAGTCTTCGGTGTGGCTAGGTAGTTGCGAGTCTTTTCATCGTACTAGGGTGTACCATGCACTTTGCAGCACGTCGCACTATCCTCCTGATTGAGTCCGGCTACGCTGATGTAGCCAGTTCCTCCTCGCTGTTCCGGCTATCGTGAGGTAGCCGGCTTGACTTGCTCCTGTACGGCTACGCTCAGCCAGCTGGACACGATCCGACTGTCGTGATTCTTGTCTGGTTGGGGTATCTGGAGGTCATTCCCCCCGACAATGAGTGTTCCTTTCATAAACCACTACTAGTGTCATTGCATGTGTGTTCTTTCCATAAACCACATGGATCCACCAGAGTCATTTGCATGTGTGTTCTTTTCAATAACCACCACCAGTGTCATTGCATGTGTGTTCCTTTCCTAAACCACATGGATCAACCAGTTTCATTGCACGTCTTTGCATGTGTGTTCTTTTCCTAAACCATCACTAGTGTCATTCCATGTGCGCTATTTTACTAAACCACATGGATCCACCAGTGTCATTGCATGTGTGTCCTTTTCATAAACCACCACTAGACTCATTGCATGTTTGTTCTTTTCCTAAACCACAACTAGAGTCATTGCTTCTTTGTTCTTTTCATAAACCACACGGATCAACCAGTATCACTACATGTGTGTTCTTTTCCTAAACCACCACTAGATTCATTTCATGTGTGTTCTTTCCATAAACCACATGGATCCTCCAGAGTCATTTGCATGTGTGTTCTTTTCATTAACCACCACCAGTGTCATTGCATGTGTGTTCCTTTCCTAAACCACCAACTATAGTCATTGCATGTTTGTTCTTTTCATAAAACACATGGAACAACTAGAGTCATTGCATATGTGTTCTTTTCATAAACCACCACCAGTGTGATTCCATGTGTGTTCTTTCAATAAACTACATGGATACACCGGAGTCATTTGCATGTGTATTCTTTTCACTGACCACCACCAGTGTCATTGCATGTGTGTTCCTTTTCTAAACCACATGGATCCACCAGTGTCATTGCATGTCTTTGCATGTCTGTTCTTTTCCTAAACCACCACTAGTGTGATTGCATGTGCGTTATTCTACTAAACCACATGGATCCACCAGTGTCAATGTGTGTGTGTCCTTTTCATAAACCACCACTAGAGTCATTGCATGTTTGTTCTTTTCCTAAACCACAACTAGAGACATTGCATGTGTGTTCTTTTCCTAAACCACCACTAGTGTCATTGCATGTGTGTTATTTTACAAAACCACATGGATCCACAATTGTCATTTGCATGTGTGTTGTTTTCATAAACCACCACTAGTGTCATTGCATGTGTGTTCCTTTCCTAAACCACATGGATCCACCACTGTCATTGCATGTGTATTCTTTTCCTAAACCACCACTAGAGTCATTGCATGTGTGTACTTTTCATAAACCACATGGATCCACCAGATCCATTTGCATGTGTGTTCTTTTCATTAACCACCACCAGTTTCATTGCATGTATGTTCCTTTCCTAAACCACATTGATCCACGAGTGTCATTGCATGTGTGTTCCTTTCGTAAACCCCATTGATCCACGAGTGTCATTGCATGTCTTTGCATGTGTGTTCCTTTCCTAAACTACCACTAGTGTCATTACATGTGTTTTCATTTCCTAAACCACCACTAGTGTCATTGCATGTGTGTACTTTTCATTAACCACTTAGATCCACCAGAGTCATTGCATGTGTTTTCTTTTCATCAACCACAACTAAAGTTATTGCATGTTTGTGCTTTTCATAAACCACATGGAACCACAACTAGAGTCATTGCATGTGTTTTCTTTTCATAAACCACCACCAGTGTCATTCCATGTGTGTTCTTTCCATAAACCACATGGATCCACCAGAGTCATTTGCATGTGTGTTCTTTTCATTAACCACCACTAGTGTCATTGCATGTGTGTTCCTTTCCTAAACCACATGGATCCACCACTGTCATTGCATGTGTATTCTTTTCCTAAACCACCACTAGAGTCATTGCATGTGTGTACTTTTCATAAACCACATGGATCCACCAGATCCATTTGCATGTGTGTTCTTTTCATTAACCACCACCAGTTTCATTGCATGTATGTTCCTTTCCTAAACCACATTGATCCACGAGTGTCATTGCATGTGTGTTATTTTACAAAACCACATTGATCCACGAGTGTCATTGCATGTCTTTGCATGTGTGTTCCTTTCCTAAACTACCACTAGTGTCATTACATGTGTTTTCATTTCCTAAACCACCACTAGTGTCATTGCATGTGTGTACTTTTCATTAACCACTTAGATCCACCAGAGTCATTGCATGTGTTTTCTTTTCATCAACCACAACTATAGTTATTGCATGTTTGTGCTTTTCATAAACCACATGGAACCACAACTAGAGTCATTGCATGTGTTTTCTTTTCATAAACCACCACCAGTGTCATTCCATGTGTGTTCTTTCCATAAACCACATGGATCCACCAGAGTCATTTGCATGTGTGTTCTTTTCATTAACCACCACTAGTGTCATTGCATGTGTGTTCCTTTCCTAAACCACATGGATCCACCAGTGTCATTGCATGTCTTTGCATGTGTGTTCTTTTCATTAACCACCACCAGTTTCATTGCATGTATGTTGTTTCCATAAACCACAACCAGAGTCATTGCATGTGTGTTCCTTTCATAAACCACCACTAGTGTCATTGCATGTATGTTGTTTCCATAAACCACATGGATCCACCAAAGTCATTAGCATGTGTTTTCTTTTCAATGACCACCACCAGTGTCATTGCATGTGTGTTCCTTTCCTAAACCACATGGATCCACCAGTGTCATTGCATGTCTTTGCATGTGAGTTCTTTTCCTAAACCACCACTAGTGTCATTCCATGTGTGTTATTTTACTTACCCACATGGATCGACCAGTGTCATTGCATGTGTGTCCTTTTCATAAAGCACCACTAGAATAATTGCATGTTTGTTCTTTTCCGAAACCACAACTTGAGTCATTGCATGTTTGTTCTTTTCATAAACCACATGGATCCACTAGTAACATCACATGTGTGTTCTTTTCCTAAACCACCACTAGATTCATTGCATGTGTGTTCTTTTCCTAAACCACCACTAGTGTCATTTCATGTGTGTTCTTTTCCTAAACCACCACTAGTGTCATTGCATGTATGTTCTTTTCATTAACCACTTGGATCCTCCAGAGTCATTGCATGGGTGTTCTTTTCATAAACCACCACCAGTGTGATTCCATGTGTGTTCTTTCAATAAACTACATGGATACACCGGAGTCATTTGCATGTGTGTCCTTTTCAATGACCACCACCAGTGTCATTGCATGTGTGTTCCTTTCCTAAACCACATGGATCCACCAGTGTCATTGCATGTCTTTGCATGTCTGTTCTTTTCCTAAACCACCACTAGTGTGATTGCATGTGTGTTATTCTACTAAACCACATGGATCCACCAGTGTCAATGTGTGTGTGTCCTTTTCATAAACCACCACTAGAGTCATTGCATGTTTGTTCTTTTCCTAAACCACAACTAGAGACATTGCATGTGTGTTCTTTTCCTAATCCACCACCAGTGTCATTGCATGTGTGTTATTTTACTAAACCACATGGATCCACCAGTGTCATTTGCATGTGTGTTGTTTTCATAAACCACCACTACTGTCATTGCATGTGTGTTCCTTTCCTAAACCACATGGATCTACCACTATCAGTGCATGTCATTGCATGTGTGTTCTTTTCCTAAACCACCACTAGAGTCATTCCATGTGCGTACTTTTCATAAACCACATGGATCCACCAGAGCCATTTGCATGTGTGTTATTTTCATTAACCACCACCAGTATCATTGCATGTGTGTTCCTTTCCTAAACCACATTGATCCACGAGTGTCATTGCATGTGTGTTCCTTCCGTAAACCACATTGATCCACGTGTCATTGCATGTCTTTGCATGTGTGTTCCTTTCCTAAACTACCACTAGTGTCATTGCATGTGTTTTCGTTTCCTAAACCACCACTAGTGTCATTGCATGTGTGTACTTTTCATTAACCACTTAGATCCACCAGAGTCATTGCATGTGTTTTCTTTGCATCAACCACTACAATAGTTATTGCATGTTTGTCCTTTTCATAAACCACATAGAACCACAACTAGAGTCATTGCAGGTGTTTTCTTTTCATAAACCACCACCAGTGTCATTCCATGTGTGTTCTTTCCATAAACTACATGGATCCACTAGAGTCATTTGCATGTGTGTTCTTTTCATTAACCACCACTAGTGTCATTGCATGTGTGTTCCTTTCCTAAACCACATGGATCCACCAGTGTCATTGCATGTCTTTGCATGTGTGTTCTTTTCATTAACCACCACCAGTTTCATTGTATGTGTGTTCTTTTCCTAAACAACCACTAGGGTCATTGGATGTGTGTTCCTTTCATAAACCACTTGGATCCACCAGAGTCATTGCATGTGTGTTCTTTTCGTAAATCACAACTATAGTCATTGCATGTTTGTTCTTTTCATAAACCACATTGAACCACAACCAGAGTCATTGCATGTGTGTTCCTTTCATAAACCACCACTAGTGTCATTGCATGTCCGTTCTTTCCATAAACCACATGGATCCACCAGAGTCATTAGCATGTGTTTTCTTTTCAATAACCACCACCAGTGTCATTGCATGTGTGTTCCTTTCCTAAACCACATGGATCCACGAGTGTCATTGCATGTCTTTGCATGTGAGTTCTTTTCCTAAACCACCACTAGTGTCATTCCATGTGCGTTATTTTACTTAACCACATGGATCGACCAGTGTCATTGCATGTGTGTCCATTTCATAAACCGCCACTAGAATGATTACATGTTTGTTCTTTTCCTAAACCACAACTAGAGTCATTGCATGTTTGTTCTTTTCATAAACCACATGGATCCACTAGTATCATCGCATGTGTGTTCTTGTCCTAAACCACCACTAGATTCATTGCATGTGTGTTCTTTCCATAAACCACATGGATCCGCCGCAGTCATTTGCATGTTTGTTCTTTTCATTAACCACCACCAGTGTCAGTGCATAAGTATTCCTTTCCTAAACCACATGGATCCACTAGTGTCAATGCATGTCATTGTGTGTGTGTTCTTTTCCTAAACCACCACTAGTGTCACTGCATGTGTGTTCTTTTCATTAACCACTTGGATCCACTAGAGTCATTGCATATGTGTTATTTTCATAAACAACAACTATAGTCATTGCATGTTTGTTTTTTTCATAAACCACATGGAACCACAACTAGAGCAATTGCATGTGTGTTCTTTTCATAAACCACCACCAGTGTCATTCCATGTGTGTTCTTTCCATAAACCACATGGATACACTAGAGTCATTTTCCTGTGTGTTCTTTTCAATGACCACCACCAGTGTCATTGCATGTGTGTTCCTTTCCTAAACCACATGGATCCACCAGAGAGATTGCATGTGTGTTCTTTTCCTAAACCACCACTTGTGTCATTGCATGTGTGTTATTTTCCTAAACCACATGGAACCACAACTAGAGTCATTTGCATGTGTCTTCTTTTCATAAACCACCACCAGTGTCATTGCATGTGTGTTCTTTCAAAAACCACATAGATCAACCAGAGTCATTTGCATGTGTGTTCTTTTCATTAACCACCACCACTGTCCTTGCATGTGTTTTCCTTTCCTAAACCACATGGATCCACCAGTGTCATTGCATGTCTTTGCATGTGTGTTGTTTTCCTAAACTACCACTAGTGTCATTGCATGTGTGTTCCTTTCCTAAACCACCACTAGTGTCATTGCATGTGTGTTCCTTTCCTAAACCACCACTAGTGTCATTGCATGTGTGTTCTTTTCATTAACCACTTAGATCCACCAGAGTCATTGCATGTGTGTTCTTTTCATAAACCACAACTATAGTCAATGCATGTTTGTTCTTTTCATAAACCACATGGAACCACAACTAGAGACATTGCATGTGTGTTCTTTTCATAAACCGCCACCAGTGTCATTGCATGTGTGTTCTTTCCATAAACCACATGGATCCACCAGAGTCATTTGCATGTGCATTCTTTTCATTAACCACCACTAGTGTCATTGCATGTTTGTTCCTTTCCTAAACCACATGGATCCACCATTGCAATTGCATGTCTTTGCATGTGTGTTATTTTCCTAAACAACCACTAGTGTCATTGCATGTGTGTTATTTTACTAAACCACATGGATCCACCAGTGTCAATGCTTGTGTGTCCTTTTCATAAACCACCACTATATTCATTGCATGTTTGTTCTATTCATAAACCACAACTGGAGACATTGCATGTGTGTTCTTTTCCTAAGCCACCACCAGTGTCATTACATGTGTGTTATTTTACTAAACCACATGGAACCACAAATAGATTTATTTGCATCTGTTTTCTTTTCATAAACCACCACCAGTGTCATTGCATGTGTGTTCTTTCCACAAACCACATGGATCCACTAGAGTCATTTGCATTTGTGTTATTTTCAATGACCACCACCAGTGTCATTACATGTGTGTTCCTTTCCTAAGCCACATGGATCCACCAGAGAGATTGCATGTGTGTTCTTTTCCTAAACCACCACTAGTGTCATTGCATGTGTATTATTTTACTAAACCACATGGAACCACAACTAGAGTCATTTGCATGTGTGTTCTGTTCATAAACCACCACTAGTGTCATTGCATGTGTGTTCTTTCCATAAACCACATAGATCCACCGGAGTCATTTGTATGTGTGTACTTTTCAGTAACCACCACCAGTGTCATTGCATGTGTGTTCCTTTCCTAAACCACATGGATCCACCCAAGTCATTGCATGTCTTTGCATGTGTGTTGTTTTCCTAAACTACCACTAGTGTCATTGCATGTGTGTTCTTTTCCTAAACTACCACTAGTGTCATTGCATGTGTGTTCTTTTCCTAAATCACCAATAAAGAGCCATTGCATGTGTGTACTTTTCATTAACCACTTAGATCCACCAGAATCATTGCATGTGTTTTCTTTTTATAAACCACAACTATAGTTATTGCATGTTTGTCCTTTTCATAAACCACATGGAACCACAACTAGAGTCATTGCATGTGTGTTCTTTTCATAAACCACCACCAGTGTCTTTCCATGTGTGTTCTTTCCATAAACCACATGGATCCACTAGAGTCATTTGCATGTGTGTTCTTTTCATTAACCACCATTAGTGTCATTGCATGTGTGTTCCTTTCCTAAACCACATGGATCCACCAGTGTCATTGCATGTCTTTGCATGTGTGTTATTTTCCTAAACCACCACTAGTGTCATTGTATGTGTGTTCTTTTCCTAAACCACCACTAGGGTCACTGCATGTGTGTTCTTTTCATAAACCACTTGGATCCACCAGAGTCATTGCATGTGTGTTGTTTTCATAAACCACAACTATAGGCATTGCATGTTTGTTCTTTTCATAAACCACATTGAACCACAACTAGAGTCATTGCATGTGTGTTCCTTTCATAAACCACCACTAGGGTCATTCATGTGTGTTCTTGTTGTTGATATGCCCAAGAGGCAATAATAAAAGTGATTATTATTATATCTTTGTGTTTATGATGAATGTTTACATCACATGCTATAATTGTATTATAAGGAAACACTAATACATGTGTGTTTTGTAAACATATAAGAGTCCCTAGTAAGCCTCTTGTTGAACTAGCTTGTTGATTAATTGATGATCATGGTTTCCTGATCATGGACATTAGAATGTGATTAATAACAAGGTTATATCATTAGGAGAATGATGTGATGGACACACACCCATAGTAAGCGTAGCATAAGATCAAGTCATTAAGTTCGTTTTGCTGTAAGCTTTCAAATACATAGTAACCTATTCCTTTGACCATGAGGTTATGTTAATCACCATCACCGGATGGATACTTTGATGACATCAAACGCCGCCTCGTAACTGGGTGGTTATAAAAGTGTCATTGGGTATTCTGAAAGTATGTGTTGAAGCGCATGAACCAAGATTGGGATTTGTCCATCCATATAACGGATAGATATGCTCTGGGCCCTCTCGGTGGAATGTCATCTAGTTAGCTTGCAAGCATGTGACTAGGTCACAAGGGATGACATATCACGGAACGAGTAAAGAGTACTTATCAGTAACGAGGTAGAACTAGGTATGGAGATACTGACGATCAAACCTCGGATAAGTATAGTATCGCGAGACAAAGGGAATTAGTTTCGTATGTAAGTGGTTCAATCGATCGCAAAGTCATCGTTGAGTATGTGGGAGCCATTATGGATCTCCAGATCCCGCTGATGGTTATTGATAGGAGATGTGTCTCTATCATGTCTACATATTCACGAACCGTAGGGTGACACACTTAAGGTTCGAAGTTGTTTTAAGTAGATATGGAATGTGCGTTGGAGACCGAATGTTGTTCGGAGTCTCGGATTGGATTCGGGACATCATGAGGAGATCCGGAATGGTCCGGAGAATAAGATTCATATATAGGAGATCATTTTATGAGTTAGGAAATGTTCCGGAGTGTTTGTATGAGGATTCTAGAAGGTTTCGGAATGTTCCGGAAGGTTCTAGAAGATATCTTGGAGTTTGCTTGAAAATCAAGATAGGGATCAAGGAGTCCTGGTGGGTCAAGATACGGAGTCGTGGGGGAGGAGGACTCCTCCCCCCACTTCCAATCCGCCGGCCTACATGGGAGGGGAGTCCTACAAGGACTCCCCCTCCCTAGGCGCCTCCCTTCTTTAAATAGAGGGGCAGGGGTGCCCCCTCCTCCCCTGCTCCCATAACACCCAATCTCTGCCGCCTCTCTCCTCCACCATCTTCTGCATAGGCATAGGCGAAGCCCTGCAGAATTCTCTACTCCACCACCACCACCACGCCGTCGTGCTGCTGGGATTCCATGGAGAAGATCTACTACCTCCGCTGCTCGCTGGAACGGGGAGAGGAAGGTCTGCTTCGACTCCGCACGTGTGACCGACTGCGGAAGCACTGCCGAAACGCGGCGCCGGAAGGATCGTCTACTTGACCGACGGCGGAAGCGCTGCTGGAACGCGACGCCGGAAGGATCCTCCACACGATCTTGAGATCGGCAAGTGATCGACTACATCAACCACGAGATCTAATCTCGTTAACGCTTTCGAATCTACGAGGGTTAGTTCCCATCTATCTCGTTTCTCGTGTCTAATAGATTAGATCTTGGCTTTTATCTAGATTAGATCTAGGTTTTGTTCGTTCTTGCGGTAGAAAATTTTTGTTTTGCATGCTACGAACCCATCAGTGGTATCAGAGCCGTATCTATGCGTAGATCTGTTGCACGAGTAGAACACAATGGTTTTATGGGTGTTGATGCTTTTGTTGTCGGTGTCTTAGCATGTACTTTGCATCTTGCGGCATGGTGGGATGAAGCGGCTCGGGCTAACATTACATGTCATCGCACATGAGACTTGCTCCACGCTTGACGTGCAACTTGCTTTGCACAAGTGGCTTTGCGGGTGTCTGTCTCTCCCACCATAGTTAAGATTCGATTTACAATGAGCATCTTGACAACACTTGTATCAACGTTGTGGTCCTTGTTCGTAGGTAAGATCGGTCTTATGCGAAAGCCCCAAACCACGTAAAACTTGCAAAGAAAATTAGAGGCGTCTAACTTGTTTTTGCAGGGTTCTGTAATGTGATATGGCCATCATGTGATTGTGATTGTATTTGATGTATTCAATGATCCTTGTTGTAATATGGCAACCGGCAGGAGCCTAATGGTTGTCTTTAATTCTGTTAAGACCTGCGTGTCTATTCATCTTGTAATAGCTTTATTCCAAGTAGTTGTAATAGTTGCTGGTGTTGATGGACAACCATGAAGCGGCGCCACTGATCTTGACGCAATGTTGGTGATGATGGAGATCATGTTCGTGCTTTGGAGATGGAGATCAAAGGCGCCAGAAGAAAAGGCCATATCATATCACACTTATTATGAATTGCCTGTGATGTTAATCCTTTATGCATATTGTATTGCTTAGATCGCGACGGTAGCATTATAAGATGATCCCTCTCACTAAATATCAAGTAATAAAGTGTTCACCCTTAGTTGGCACCGTTGCTAAGACTCGTCGTTTCGAAGCATCTCGTGATGATCGGATGTGATAGATTCTACGTGTGCATACAATGGGTGCAAGCCAGATTTGCACATGCGGAAACTAAGGTTGTCTTGACGAGCCTAGCATGTACAGACATGGTCTCGGAACACGGAATACCGAAAGGTAGAGCATGAGTCATATAAATGATATGATGAACATGAAGATTGTTCGCCGATGAAACTACATCTTCTCTCGTGAAGATCGGACTTGGTGTAGTGGACTTGGTTCGTGTAATCACTAAGACAATGTGAGGGATGTTGTTTTGAGTGGGAGTTCACCTAGTTAGTTTAAGAATTAAATTTGAACTCAATTTGTCATAAACTTAGACTAAACTACTTGCAAATTGTTGTAGATTATGGCGACCCCCTCCATCAATTTCAATGCGTTCCTAGAGAAAGAAAAGCTTAAAAACAATGGAAGCAATTTCACGGACTGGTTCCGTGGACTGAAGATCGTCCTCAGGGCTGGTCAGTTGACCTATGTGCTCGATGCACCGCTAGGTGACCCACCTGCACATAATGCCACCGATGACGAAAAGAACGTTTTCACCACTCGGAAAAATCATTACTCCACAGTTCAGTGTGCCATCCTGTACGGTTTAGAAGCGGAGCTCCAACAGCGTTTTGAGCACCACGACCTGTTCGAGATCATTAAGGAGCTCAGGCTAATTTTTGAGACTCGCGCGGCCATGGAGAGCTATGAGGCCTCCGAAAAGTTCTTTAACTGTAAGATGGAAGAAGGAAGCTCCGTTAGCGAGCACGTGCTCACCATGTCTGGGTACGCTAAGAAGCTCCAAGAGTTGGGAATATCGATTCCTAATGAATTGGGGATTCACCATCTCCTTCAATCACTGCCACCAAGTTACAAGAACTTTGTGATGAACTACAACATGCACTGCATGAACAAGACGTTGCCTGAACTGTCGTCCATGCTGAAAACTGCTGAAGTGGAGATCAAAAAGGAGCAACAAGTGTTGATGGTCAATAAGACCACCAATTTCAAGAAACGGGGCAAGCCTAAGAACAAGGGCAACTTCAAGAAGGACGGCAAGAAAGCTGCCGCACCTACTAAGAAGCCCAAGGCTGGTCCTAATCCTGAAACTGAGTGCTTCTACTGCAAGGGTGTTGGTCACTGGAAGCGTAACTGCCCCAAGTACCTAGCGGATCAGAAGAACGGCAACATCAAGAAGAAAGGTATATTTGATATATGTGTTATAGATGTGTATCTTACTAGTAATCGTAGTAGTGCCTGGGTATTTGATACTGGTTCGGTTGCTCATATTTGTAACTCAAAACAGGAGCTGCGGAATAAACGAAGACTAGCAAGAGATGAGGTGATGATGCGCGTTGGAAATGGCTCCAAGGTTGATGTGATCGCCGTCGGCACGCTCCCTCTACATCTACCTTCGGGATTAGTTTTAAATTTAAATAATTGTTATTTGGTGTCTGCGTTAAGCATGAACATTATATCTGGATCCTGTTTATTGCGAGACGGTTACTCTTTTAAGTTTGAGAATAAAGGTTGTTCGATTTATATGAGTAATATCTTTTATGGTAATGCACCTGAGATAAATGGTTTATTCTTACTGAATCTCGATAGTAGTGATACATATGTTCACAACATAGATGCTAAACGAATTAAATTGAATGATAATTCTACATACATGTGGCACTGTCGTCTTGGTCACATTGGAGTGAAGCGTATGAAGAAACTCCATTCTGATGGACTTCTTGAATCACTTGATTTTGAATCACTTGAAAGATGTGAAGCATGTCTAATGGGAAAAATGACTAAGACTCCATTCTCTGGTACAATGGAGCGAGCTACAGACTTATTGGAAATAATACATACCGATGCGTGCGGTCCAATGAGTGTAGCATCGCGTGGTGGATATCGTTATGTTCTCACTTTCACGGATGACTTGAGTAGATATGGGTATGTCTACTTTATGAAACATAAGTCCGAAACTTTCGAGAAGTCTAAGGAATTTCAAAGTGAAGTGGAAAATCATCGTAACAAGAAGATTAAGTTTCTGCGTTCTGATCGCGGAGGTGAATATCTGAGTTATGAGTTTGGCATGCATTTAAAGAAATGTGGAATACTTTCGCAGTTGACACCGCCGGGAACACCACAGCGTAATGGTGTGTCCGAACGTCGTAATCGAACTCTCTTAGATATGGTTCGGTCTATGATGTCTCTTACAGATTTACCGTTATCATTTTGGGGCTATGCATTAGAGACAGCCGCATTCACTTTAAATAGGGCACCATCTAAATCCGTTGAAACGACACCGTACGAATTGTGGTTTGGTAAGAAACCTAAGTTGTCGTTCCTTAAAATTTGGGGTTGCGAAGCATATGTAAAGAAGTTACAACCTGATAAGCTAGAACCCAAAGCGGAGAAATGCGTCTTCATAGGATACCCTAAAGAAACAATTGGGTATACCTTCTATCATAGATCCGAAGGCAAAGTTTTTGTTGCAAAGGATGGATCCTTTCTTGAGAAGGAGTTTCTCTCGAAAGAGGTGACTGGAAGGAAAGTAGAACTCGATGAGGTTATTGAACCTTCTCTCGGATTTGAGAGTAGCGCCGCACCGGAAGATGTTTTTGTGCCGCCTGCACCAATTGGAGAGGAAGCTAATGATAATGATCATGTACTCGCCCAGATGTTTCCTATGCTCTAAGTGTTACGAGCAGATACCAGGCTGATCCAGGTGAGATTCACTAGACAGCGGTAAAGAATATCCTTAAGTACTTGAGAAGGACTAAGGATATGTTCCTAGTTTATGGAGGTGAGGTTGAACTCAGTGTAAAGGGTTACACAGATGCGAGTTACCTTAATGACTCATATGACTCGAAATCGCAATCAGGTTATGTGTTTGTCATGAATGGTGGTGTTGTGAGCTGGAAAAGTTCCAAGCAAGATACAGTGGCCTCCTCTTCAAGAGAAGCTGAATATATTGCTGCCTCGGAGGCTGCAAAGGAAGCTGTTTGGATTAGGAATTTCCTGATCGCTCTTGGTGTGGTTCAGGGCTCGTCCAATCCCTTGGACGTTTATTGTGAAAACAATGGTGCTATTGCACAAGACAAAGAACCTAGACAGCACCAGAAGAACAAACATATTCGCATGCGCTACCATCTGATTCGTGAGTTCATTGATGAAGGTAGTGTCATGTTATGCAAAATACATACGGACTCAAATGTTGCTGATCCCTTGACTAAGCCACTCCCGCAGCCTGCGCATGAAGCGCACACAAGAGCAATAGGTATTAGATACTGTCTAGATTGACTCTAGTGCAAGTGGGAGACTGAAGGAAATATGCCCTAGAGGCAATCATAGAGATGATTGTATTTCATGTGTATCCATGAGTTATTATAATGTTCCTTGAATATCCATATACCAGGCAACTTGTATTGATTGGCAATTATGTGCATTGTTTGTGAAACTCTTTACTTGTATGGTTATCTAATAATTGTCCCTAGTCGGAGTTCATGCGAGGACACACGTGAATATTAGACTAGCACATCGATTGGTTAATGACTATGTTTCGCAAGTCATTGACATGGAGATGTCAAACCAATGATGTGGACACATGTTATGAACATGGGGTTGGACTGACCCAACATGAGACTAGCAATTATACTTGCAGCTCTCTCTACACATCGTGTACGTTTTGTCCTTAGACCTGAGATTGTCACATGTACTTGAGATGTGGATCGACCTACTTTGGGGCTATCAAACACTACTCCGTAACTGGGTAGTTATAAAGGTAGCTTTCGGGTTTGTCCTGATACATGCTGCAAGGCATCGGTCAATCAAGATGGGATTTGCCCCTCTATACTTGAGAGAGATATCTCTGGGCCCCTCGAGTGATCGGATCCAGAAATGCATGGCCGTGCTACATATGGTTAAGAGTTAACCTAGTAAAGGGATTCTGAATCACAGTATCGAGAAAGAGAGGTCAGCTTAGAGCTAGACCAAATATCGTGAGGCAAAGGGAAAGACATGTACTCAACCTTGTGATGGTTCGTCCGAATGATCTTTATATGTGTTTACGAGTTGGCACGTCTTGCTAGAGGCCGCTACCAACTATTGACGGAGTAAGTGTACTAGCGTCATGTCTGTACGTGTATGAACCTATAGGGTCACACACTTTAGGGGCTGGAAGCCTAATGAGGATTGGATCCGAATTAGACCAGGCTTAGGCTGCTAATGGGCTGCTAATGTAGAAGCCCACCAGGGATGCCTATATAAGAGAGAGTGAGGCGAGCTGAAAAGGAGAGAGCATTCCACCCAGCCGCCACTCCTCTTCCGCCTGTGTTGCATGCGCAGACCTAGCAGTCTGGCGTGTGACGGCTTTCACTCCGGACGTGTGGATACCTCGGAGGTGCTGCATCTGTAGCACTTGGACGAGCCGCGCAAAGGGGAGCTGCTCGTGGGACGAGGACGAGGAGGAGACGTAGAACATCTACACTGCCGCAACGTGCTTCATCGAGTTCTGCACCTGCGCGTCTAGCGGTAATCCCGTGATCTATGACAATAGTATTCCTGGTTGACGCGGTAGAAAATTTTGATTTTACGCTAGTGTAGCCTACCCGTTTCTCTTCAGTGGTATCAGAGCCGATGCTATTCAGTCATAGGTTCGGGAAGTTTGCATATGGTGATATGTAGATTGATATGATCGTTTGTATGGCGATGTTTCTGGATTGATCTATGATCTTACTTTCCGTGATCGTGATTCTAAGGTCGTCGAACGACTTACCCCTACCGGTCAGTTTCCGCCATCGGGGTAGACAGTGACACATAAATCCTTCTGAATCACGTGAAGATCAATATGATTGATCGAATCGGGAATTAGATCTGAATCGACGTACCGTGATCAAAGGAGTTTGGTCGAATCGGAACTATGGTCGGTTTATGGTAAATTTGATTTGCCGATCAAAATCCTTAAAGAAAATTGTATAGATTTGATCTCTCATTTTTCACAAATGTCCGGACGCCCGAAAAGGTACCGCGAGGGGCGCTTCCCCTTTGAACCCCGCAGGGGGAGACCCCCTAGACCCCCCTTAGTCGTAGCCCCCTTTTTGTATCTCGTTAAGGTTCATAGGTGGTACGATTTCACATGATCCGGTAGAATGCGATTCTATGCACAAATTGTTTTTGCAGGATTTATGTGATCAGTATGGCCCAAAAATGTATTGATGCATGTATGTATTTTTCATGACCTGCTTGTCGTGAGTTGGGCAACATGGCTGGAGCCATATGTGTTGTCAATTATTGTAATGGCCTGCGTGCCAACTTGTGATGATCCCAATACCATGTAATTTTGATTACTAGATGTTAGGAGTAATAGCTTGTATTAGTTCTTGGAGAACTCATCACTTGGAGGATGGCTCGCATAGAGCATGAAGATGGAGATCATCATGGTGGACAGGTTCTATGGCGATGGAGATCACCATGAGAAAATGGGCCATACTGTATCACATCTATGTGAATGCTATTCTTATATGTTTTACTACTATGCATGCTTAGATGATAGAAGTAGAACAATCCCTCACAAAGTTTAAGTTAAACCATGCCCTCCCAACCAAACCTTGCACCATCCTATGCCCTGTACAATCGTTGGTGGGTCTATGAAATTAGGGTGCCACGGTTTTCCTTGGCTGGATGGGTTTGTATCGGATACCTACACGCATAAGGGTTGGTGAGCTTAACAAGGTCATCTTAACAGTTAAGGACCTTGGGGCATAAAGGTTGGGTGCCTAGTTATGACATAGAGATGTCACCCAACAACAAGAGTCATATGTGATATGATTAGCAAAGGTTGCTTACCGATTTACCTTGTCTTCTAGCAGTGATGCTAAAGCTCACTAGTCGACTTGTTAATTGTGGATCTTGAATCACTTAGTATCAATAGAGGGATGTTGATTTAAGTGGGAGTATATGCTATTAAATTGTTTAATATGTTTTACTCTTTCATGGATACATGGCTTAGTATTTTGCATATTTTTTTGTTGTAGATCAATGGCACCGAACAATTCATCACCTTTTGCTTTGAGTTCGATTCTTGAAAAGGATAAAGTAAATGGAACAAACTATTCGGACTGGGTCCGTAACCTGAGAATTGTTCTCAGGGCTGAGAAAAAGGAAACTGTTCTGGATACCCCAATCCCGGATGAACCTGCTGATAATGCAACTGCTACCCTTAAGAATGCCTAGAAGAAAGCATGTGATGAATCTCTTGAGGTCAGTTGTCTTATGCTTGCATGCATGGAACCTGATCTTCAAAAGCAGTTTGAGGATCAGGAAGCGTACGATATGATCGTTGCGCTTAAGGACATGTTCCAGACTCAGGCTAGGACTGAGAGGTACAATGTCGCTAAGTCCTTTGTGGAATGCAAGCTGGCAGAGGGAGCAGCTGTAGGCCCCCATGTGATCAAAATGGTTGGTTACAGTCAGACTTTGGAAAAGCTTGGTTTTCCATTAGGCCAAGAGTTGGCCACTGACTTCATTTTGGCATCTCTTCCATCTAGCTATGGGCATTTCATTTCGAACTACCATATGCATGGGGTGGAGAGGGGCCTTAATGAATTATGTGGGATGCTGAAAACAGCAGAATGTGACATTAAGAAGTGTGCAGGGCATAGCCATGTGATGGCTGTGCAGAACAAGCCTAGCTTCAAGAAAAAGGGTACTTCTTGGCATAAGAAGAAGGGCAAGGCTAAGGATACGATCCCTAAGCCAAACCCTACACCCAAGCAAAAGGCTAGTCCTGCAGGAGACACTGAGTGTTTCTTTTGTCACGAATATGGCCACTGGAAGAGAAACTGCAGCAAGTACCAGGCTTCTTTGAAGAAAAGTGGAAGTAAGAGTACTTCCCACTCAGGTACACTTGTTGTAAATGTTGTGGACATTTTTCTCGCAGATTCTTATGTTAACTCTTGGGTATTTGATACCGGATCGGTTGCTCATATTTGCAATTCGATGCAGGGGCTAATAAGGACTAGAGAAGTGAAGAAAGGCGAAGTGGATTTTCACGTCGGAAATAAAGCAAGGGTTGCTGCATTGTTCATCGGCGTCATGCAACTTCACCTTCCGTCAGGATTTATCATGGAGTTGAATAATTGTTATTACATTCCTAGTATGGCTCGAAACATTTTATCACCTTCATGTTTGATGAGGGATGGTTATTCATTCGCGAGTACAAACATTGGTTGTGTAATCTCTAAGAATGCTATGTTTGTGGCTGATGCTCCCATTGTGAATGGGTTATTTATTTTAAATCTTGATAATGCATGTGTTTACAATGTTAGTGCTAAAAGGCTTCGGCCAAATGATTTGAGTCCTACCTATCTATGGCATTGTTGTTTGGGGCATATAAGTGAAAAGCGCATGAAGAAGCTCCATGGTGATGGTCTTCTAACTTCGTTTGATTTTGAATCATACGAGACATGTCAAGCTTGTTTACTTGGAAAGATGACCAAGACGCCTTTTACGGGGTTTCCCGAGAGAGCGAAAGAATTGTTGGAACTCATACATACTGATGTATGTGGACCAATGAGCACGACAGCCAGAGGAGGATATCACTACTTCATTACTTTCACTGATGATTTCAGTAGATATGGCTATGTCTACTTGATGAAGCATAAGTCTGAAACTTTTGAAAAGTTCAAAGAGTTTCAAAATGAGGTAGAGAATCAACGTGGAAAGAAAATAAAGGCCTTGCGATCTGATCGCGGAGGTGAATATTTGAGTCACGAGTTTAGCAATCATCTTAAGATTTGCGGAATTGTTCCACAACTCACGCCACCCGGAACGCCTCAAAGAAACGGGGTCTCTGAACGGCGTAATCGAACTTTGTTGGACATGGTTCGATCGATGATGAGCCAGTCGGATTTACCATTATCATTTTGGGGTTACGCGCTAGAAACAGCAGCTTTCACACTAAACAGGGTACCATCTAAATCCGTAGTTAAGACACCATATGAGATGTGGACTGGAAAGAATCCCAGTTTGTCTTTTCTAAAGATTTGGGGTTGTGATGCATTTGTCAAGCGACTTCAGTCGGACAAGCTAACACCCAAATCGGATAAGTGCATTTTTGTGGGATACCCAAGGGAAACCTTAGGGTATTACTTCTACAACCGAGAAGAGGGCAAAGTGTTTGTCGCTCGTAGCGGTGTTTTCCTAGAGAAAGAGTTTCTCACAAAGGGAACGAGTGGAAGGTCGGTGCGACTTGAAGAAGTTCAAGATGAGCCAGTCGGGGATGCTTCTACGAGTGATGCTATTGTAGCAGAACAAGTTGAGGAACCCGTGGCAATAGAAGCACCACAGCCACGAAGGTCGACGAGGCTGCGCGAAGCACGAGAGTTATTATTGTTAGACAATGATGAGCCTGCGACCTATGCAGAAGCGATGGTGGACCCAGACTCTGAGAAATGGCTGATTGCCATGAGATCCGAGATAGAGTCCATGGGAGACAATCAAGTTTGGAACTTGGTTGACCTGCCTGATGGTTTTAAATCCATCGAGTGCAAGTGGATCCATAAGAAGAAGATTGATATGGATGGAAATGTTCACATCCATAAAGCTCGACTTGTTGCAAAAGGTTTTCGACAAGTTCAAGGAGTTGACTATGACGAGACTTTCTCACCCGTAGCGATGCTTAAATCTATACGGATCATTCTAGCCATTGCTGCACATTCGATTATGAGATATGGCAGATGGATGTCAAGACGGCTTTCTTAAATGGAATCCTTTCTGAGGAAGTCTATTTATGGGCTGAAGCAAGCATCTCTGAGTTGGAACATTCGATTTGATGAAGTTGTAAAGGAGTTTGGCTTCACCAAAAACGAACAAGAACCTTGTGTGTATAAGAAAGAAAATGGGAAATCACTTGTGTTTCTAATCTTATATGTGGATGACATATTATTGATTGGAAATGACATTCCTATGCTCGAGTCTGTTAAGACCTCATTGAAAAATAGTTTTTCTATGAAGGACTTGGGAGAAGCGGCATATATTCTGGGTATCAAGATCTATAGAGATAGATCAAGGAGGCTAATTGGATTAAGCCAGAGTACGTACATTGACAAAGTGTTGAAACGGTTCAGCATGGAAGAGGCTAAGAAGGGGTTCTTGCCCATGTCTCACGGCATTAAACTCAGCAAGACTCAGTGTCCTTCGACCACTGATGAGCGAGAACGCATGAGTAGGGTTCCATATGCTTCGGCTATTGGATCCATCATGTATGCAATGACATGTACTCGCCCAGATGTTTCCTATGCTCTAAGTGTTACGAGCAGATACCAGGCTGATCCAGGTGAGATTCACTGGACAGCGGTAAAGAATATCCTTAAGTACTTGAGAAGGACTAAGGATATGTTCCTAGTTTATGGAGGTGAGGTTGAACTCAGTGTAAAGGGTTACACAGATGCGAGTTACCTTAATGACTTAGATGACTCGAAATCGCAATCAGGTTATGTGTTTGTCATGAATGGTGGTGCTGTGAGCTGGAAAAGTTCCAAGCAAGATACAGTGGCCTCCTCTTCAACAGAAGCTGAATATATTGCTGCCTCGGAGGCTGCGAAGGAAGCTGTTTGGATTAGGAATTTCCTGATCGCTCTTGGTGTGGTTCAGGGCTCGTCCAATCCCTTGGACGTTTATTGTGACAACAATGGTGCTATTGCACAAGCCAAAGAACCTAGACAGCACCAGAAGAACAAACATATTCGCATGCGCTACCATCTGATTCGTGAGTTCATTGGTGAAGGTAGTGTCATGTTATGCAAAATACATACGGACTCAAATGTTGCTGATCCCTTGACTAAGCCACTCCCGCAGCCTGCGCATGAAGCGCACATAAGAGCAATAGGTATTAGATACTGTCTAGATTGACTCTAGTGCAAGTGGGAGACTGAAGGAAATATGCCCTAGAGGCAATCATAGAGATGATTGTATTTCATGTGTATCCATGAGTTATTATAATGTTCCTTGAATATCCATATACCAGGCAACTTGTATTGATTGGCAATTATGTGCATTGTTTGTGAAACTCTTTACTTGTTTGGTTATCTAATAATTGTCCCTAGTCGGAGTTCATGCGAGGACACACGTGAATATTAGACTAGCACATCGATTGGTTAATGACTATGTTTCGCAAGTCATTGACATGGAGATGTCAAACCAATGATGTGGACACATGTTATGAACATGGGGTTGGACTGACCCAACATGAACTAGCAATTATACTTGCAGCTCTCTCTACACATCGTGTACGTTTTGTCCTTAGACCTGAGATTGTCGCATGTACTTGAGATGTGGATCGACCTACTTTGGGGCTATCAAACACTACTCCGTAACTGGGTAGTTATAAAGGTAGCTTTCGGGTTTGTCCTGATACATGCTGCAAGGCATCGGTCAATCAAGATGGGATTTGCCCCTCTCTACTTGAGAGAGATATCTCTGGGCCCCTCGAGTGATCGGATCCAGAAATGCATGGCTGTGCTACATATGGTTAAGAGTTAACCTAGTAAAGGGATTCTGAATCACAGTATCGAGAAAGAGAGGTCAGCTTAGAGCTAGACCAAATATCGTGAGGCAAAGGGAAAGACATGTACTCAACCTTGTGATCTTTATATGCGTTTAGGAGTTGGCACGTCTTGCTAGAGGCCGCTACCAACTATTGACGGAGTAAGTGTACTCGCGTCATGTCTGTACGTGTATGAACCTATAGGGTCACACACTTTAGGGGCTGGAAGCCTAATGAGGATTGGATCCGAATTAGACCAGGCTTAGGCTGCTAATGGGCTGCTAATGTAGAAGCCCATCAGGGATGCCTATATAAGAGAGAGTGAGGCGAGCTGAAAAGGAGAGAGCATTCCACCCAGCCGCCACTCCTCTTCCGCCTGTGTTGCACGCGCAGACCTAGCAGTCTGGCGTGTGACGTCTTCCACTCCGGACGTGTGGATACCTCGGAGGTGCTGTATCTGTAGCACTTGGACGAGCCGCGCAAAGGGGAGCTGCTCGTGGGACGAGGACGAGGAGGAGACGTAGAACATCTACACTGCCGCAACGTGCTTCATCGAGTTCCGCACCTGCACGTCTAGCGGTAATCCCGTGATCTATGACAATAGTATTCCTGGTTGACACAGTAGAAAATTTTGATTTTACGCTAGTGTAGCCTACCCGTTTCCCTTCAATTGCATGTGTGTTATTTTACAAAACCACATGGATACACTAGTGTCATTTGCATGTGTGTTGTTTTCATAAACCACCACTAGTGTAATTGAATATGTGTCCCTTTCCTAAACCACATGCATCCACTACTGTCATTGCATGTCTTTGCATCTCTGTTCTTTTCCTAAACCACCACCAGAGTCATTGCATGTGTGTACTTTTCATAAACCACATGGATCCACCAGAGCCATTTGCATGTGTGTTCTTTTCATTAACCACCACCAGTTTCATTGCATGTGTGTTCCTTTCCTAAACCACATGGATCCACGAGTGTCATTGCATGTCTTTGCATGTGTGTTCCTTTCCTAAACTACCACTTGTGTCACTTCATGTGTTTTCGTTTCCTAAACCACCACTAGTGTCATTGCATGTGTGTACTTTTCATTAACCACTTAGATCCAGCAGAGTCATTGCATGTGTTTTCTTTTCATAAACCACGACTATAGTCATTGCATGTTTGTCCTTTTCATAAACCACGTGGAACCACAACTAGAGTCATTGCATGTGTGTTCTTTTCATAAACCACCACCAGTGTCATTCCATGTGTGTTCTTTCCATAAACCACATGGATCCACCAGAGTCATTTGCATGTGTGTTCATTTCATTAACCACCACTAGTGTCATTGCATGTGTGTTCCTTTCCTAAACAACATGGATCCACCAGTGTCATTGCATGTCTTTCCATGTGTCTTCTTTTCATTAACCTCCACCAGTTTCATTGTATGTGTATTCTTTTCCTAAACCGCCACTAGGGTCACTTCATGTGTGTTCTTTTCATAAACCACTTGGATCCACCAGAGTCATTGCATGTGTGTTCTTTTCATAAACCACAACTATAGTCATTGCATGGTTGTTCTTTTCATAAACCACATTGAACCACAACTAGATTCATTGCATGTGTGTTCCTTTCATAAACCACCACTAGTGTCATTGCATGTGTGTTCTTTCCATAAACCACATGGATCCACCAGAGTCATTAGCATGTGTTTTCTTTTCAATGACCACCACCAGTGTCATTGCATGTGTGTTCCTTTCCTAAACCACATGGATCCACCAATGTCATTGCATGTCTTTGCATGTGAGTTCTTTTCCTAAACCACCACTAGTGTCATTCCATGTGTGTTATTTTACTTAACCACATGGATCGACTAGTGTCATTGCATGTGTGTCCTTTTCATAAACCACCACTAGACTAATTGCATGTTTGTTCTTTTCCTAAACCACAACTAGATTCATTGCATGTCTGTTCTTTTCATAAACCACATGGATCCACTAGTATCATTGCATGTGTGTTCTTTTCCTAAACCACCACTAAATTCATTGCATGTGTGTTCTTTCCATAAACCACATGGATCCACCAGAGTCATTTGCATGTGTGTTCTTTTCATTAACCACCACCAGTGTCATTGCATGTGTATTCCTTTCCTAAACCACATGGATCCACCAGTGTCAATGCATGTCATTGTATGTGTGTTCTTTTCTTTAACCACCACTAGTGTCACTGCATGTGTGTTCTTTTCATTAACCACTTGGATCCACCAGAGTTATTGCATGTCTGTTCTTTTCATAAACAACAACTATAGTCATTGCATGTTTGTTCTTTTCATAAACCACATGGAACCACAACTAGAGTCATTGCATCTGTGTTCTTTTCATAAACCACCACCAGTGTCATTGCATGTGTGTTCTTTCCATAAACCACATGGATCCACCAGAGTCATCTGCATGTGTGTTCTTTTCAATGACCACCACCAGTGTCATTCCATGTGTGTTCCTTTGCTAAGCCACATGGATCCACTAGAGAGATTGCATGTGTGTTCTTTTCGTAAACCACCACTAGTGTCATTGCATGTGTGTTATTTTACTAAACCACATGGAACCACAACTAGATTCATTTGCATGTGTGTTCTTTTCATAAACCACCACCAGTGTCATTGCATGTGTCTTCTTTCATAGACCACATGGATCCACCAGACTGATTTCCATGTGTGTTCTTTTCATTAACCACCACGAGTGTCATTGCATGTGTTTTCCTTTCCTAAACCACATGGATCCACCAGTGTCATTGCATGTATTTGCATGTGTGTTCTTTTCCTAAACTACCACTAGTGTCATTGCGTGTGTGTTCCTTTCCTAAACCACCACCAGTGTCATTGCATGTGTGTTCTTTTCATTAACCAGTTGGATCCACCAGACCCATTGCATGTGTGTTCTTTTCATAAACCACAACTACAGTCATTGCATGTTTGTTCTTTTCATAAACCACATGGAACCACAACTAGAGACATTGCATGTGTGTTCTTTTCATAAACCACCACCAGTGTCATTGCATGTGTGTTCTTTCCATAAACCACATGGATACACTAGAGTCATTTGCATGTTTTTCTTTTCATTAACCACCACTAGTGTCATTGCATGTTTGTTCCTTTCCTAAACCACATGGATCCATCAGAGAGATTGCATGTGTGTTCTTTTCCTAAACCACCACTAGTGTCATTGCATGTGTGTTATTTTACTAAACCACATGGAACCACAACTAGAGTCATTTGCAGGTGTGTTCTTTTCATAAACCACCACCAGTGTCATTGCATGTGTGTTCTTTCATAAACCACATGGATCCACCAGAGTCATTTGCATGTGTGTTCTTTTCATTAACCATCACCAGTGTCATTGCATGTGCTTTCCTTTCCTAAACCACATGGATCCACCAGTGTCATTGCATGTCTTTGCATGTGTGTTGTTTTCCTAAACTACCACTAGTGTCATTGCATGTGTGTTCCTTTCCTAAACCACCACTAGTGTCATTGCATGTGTGTTATTTTCATTAACCACTTTGATCCACCAGAGTCATTGCATGTGTGTTCTTTTCATAAACCACAACCACAATCATTGCATGTTTCTTCTTTTCATAAACCACATGGAACCACAACTAGAGACATTGCATGTGTGTTCTTTTCATAAACCACCACTAGTGTCATTGCATGTGTGTTCTTTCCATAAACCACATAGATCCACCAGAGTCATTTGCATGTGTGTTCTTTTCATTAACCACCACTAGTGTCATTGGATGTTTGTTCCTTTCCTAAACCACATGGATACATCAGTGTCATTGCATGTCTTTGCATGTGTGTTATTTTCCTAAACAACCACTAGTGTCATTGCATGTGTGTTATTTTACTAAACCACATGGATCCACCAGTGTCAATGCATGTGTGTCCTTTTCATAAACCACCACAATAGTCATTGCATGTTTGTTCTTTTCCTAAACCACAAGTGGAGACATTGCATGTGTGTTATTTTCCTAAGCCACCACTAGTGTCATTACATGTGTGTCATTTTACTAAACCAAATGGAACCACAAATAGAGTTATTTGCATGTGTGTTGTTTTCATAAACCACCACCAATGTCATTGCATGTGTGTTCTTTCCATAAACCACATGGATCCACCAGAGTCATTTGCATGTGTGTTCTTTTCAATGACCACCACCAGTGCCATTCCATGTGTGTTCCTTTCCTAAGCCACATGGATCCACCAGAGAGATTGCTTGTGTGTTCTTTTCCTAAACCAACACTAGTGTCATTGCATGTGTATTATTTTACTAAAACACATGGAGCCACAACTAGAGTCATTTGCATGTGTGTTCTTTTCATAAACCACCACTAGTGTCATTGCATGTGTGTTCTTTCCATAAACCACATAGATCCACCAGAGTCATTTGCATGTGTGTACTTTTCAGTAACCACCACCAGTGTCATTGCATGTGTGTTCCTTTCCTAAACCACATGGATCCACCAGTGTCATTGCATGTCTTTGCATGTGTGTTCTTTTCCTAAACTACCACTAGTGTCATTGCATGTGTGTTCTTTTCCTAAATCACCACTAGAGTCATTGCATGTGTGTACTTTTCATTAACCACTTAGATCCACCAGAGTCATTGCATGTGTTTTATTTTTATAAACCACAACTATAGTCATTGCATGTTTGTCCTTTTCATAAACCACATGGAACCACAACTAGAGTCATTGCATGTGTGTTCTTTTCATAAACCACCACCAGAGTTATTTGCATTTTGTTCTGTTCATAAACCACCAGTGTCATTGCATGTGTGTTCTTTCCATAAACCACATGGATCCACCAAAGTAATTTGCATGTGTATTCTTTTCAATGACCACCACCAATGTCATTGCATGTGTGTTCCTTTCCAAAACCACATGGATCCACCAGAGAGATTGCATGTGTGTTCTTTTTCTAAACCACCATTAGTGTCATTGCATGTGTGTTATTTTACTAAACCACATGGAACCACAACTAGAGTCATTTGCATGTGTGTTCTTTTCATAAACCACCACAAGTGTCACTGCATGTGTGTTCTTTCATAAACCACATGGTTCCACCAGAGTCATTTGCATGTGTGTTCTTTTCATTAACCACCACCAGTGTCATTGCATGTGTTTTCCTTTCCTAAACCACATGGATCCACCAGTGTCATTGCATGTATTTGCATGTGTGTTCTTTTCCTAAACTACCACTAGTGTTATTGCATGTGTGTTCTATTCCTAAACCACCACTAGTGTCATTGCATGTGTGTTCTTTTCATTAACCACTTGAATCCACCAAAGTCATTGCATGTGTGTTCTTTTCATAAACCACAACTATAGTCATTGCATGTTTGTTCTTTGCATAAACCACATGGAACCACAACTAGAGACATTGCATGTGTGTTCTTATGATAAAGCAACACCCGTGTCATAGCATGTGTGTTCTTTCCATAAACCACATGGATCCACCAGAGTTATTTGCATGTGTGTTATTTTCATTAACCACCCATAGGGTCATTGCATGTTTGTTCCTTTACTAAACCACATGGATCCAACAGTGTCATTGCATGTCTTTGCATGTGTGTTATTTTCCTAAACAACCACTAGTGTCATTGCATGTGTGTTATTTTACTAAACCACCTGGATCCACTAGTGTCTATGCATGTGTGTCCTTTTCATAAACCACCACTATAGTCATTGCATGTTTGTTCTTTTCCTAAACCACAACTGGAGACATTACATGTCTGTTCTTTTCCTAAGCCACCAGTAGTGTCATTACATGTGTGTTATTTTACTAAACCACATGCAACCACCACCAGTGTCATTGCATGTGTGTTCTTTCCATAAACCACATGGATCCACCAGAGTCATCTGCATGTGTGTTCTTTTCAATGACCACCACCAGTGTCATTCCATGTGTGTTCCTTTGCTAAGCCACATGGATCCACTAGAGAGATTGCATGTGTGTTCTTTTCGTAAACCACCACTAGTGTCATTGCGTGTGTGTTATTTTACTAAACCACATGGAACCACAACTAGAGTCATTTGCATGTGTGTTCTTTTCATAAACTACCACTAGTGTCATTGCATGTGTGTTCTTTCATAAACCACATGGATCCACCAGAGTCATTTGCATGTGTGTTCTTTTCATTAACCACCACAAGTGGCATTGCATGTGTTTTCCTTTCCTAAACCACATGGATCCACCAGTGTCATTGCATGTCTTTCCATGTGTGTTCTTTTCCTAAACTACCACTAGTGTCATTGCATGTGTGTTCTTTTCCTAAACCACCACTAGTGTCACTGCATGTGTATTCTTTTCATTAACCACTTGGATCCACCAGAGTCATTGCATGTGTTTTCTTTTCATAAACCACAACTATAGTCATTGCATGTTTGATCTTTTTATAAACCACCACCAGTGTCATTGCATGTGTGTTATATCAACCACTACATGGAATCTGGACTTCTATGACCCTCCATTTTCATCACAGAATCGTCAGAGTAGTCTATCTATGACGATCCTATGACGAAAATGAAATCGTTGAAAGCTGGTTATCACTAATGAACTATAGCGAAGATTTTGATAAAATCGTCATACCTGTTTATGACGATATTGGATCGTCATAACCGTTATGACAATCTAATATCGTCACGGGCAGCATGGCCTAGCCATGTGTGATCCCACGTGGCAAATCCGATGTGGCGAAATCCACGTCTGATCCTACATGGCCAATCCGACATGGCAAAATTATGACGAAATTAAGTCATCGTTGTATGAAAACAGCCCAATCTATTTCAATGGTCTATATGGGCCAAGCCCAATAATTTATGACTTTTATTAACTTGGCCTTGGCCTCTTTAGTACATTTATTTTTGGGCTTTGGCCTTTTCAAAGTCATTTCTTTTCCCTTTTTTTTATTATTTTATTCTGAATTATACACTGTTCCAAATCAGTTTTTTGTTGTTGTGGCTGTTTACAGCCCAAATACGAAACGGTACAGCGGCCATGCAAAACCAATAATCCGCAAAGAAAACGAATTTCAATCTCAACAATTAACCAAACATGATAGGCTCATATGTTCATAATCAACATAGTTAAAATACATTTCAAACACCAAGCACACAGAAAGCAGTAACATACATGATGCCACTAATAAGTGACAAAGTCATCGCTCAGCGAGCGCAGCCAGCTGATCAGCTGGGGCATTGGCATGCTGCTAGGCGCTGCGTAGATGCTCCATAGCTTCTTCTAGCTTGGCTTTCAGAGCATGACTTGATAAGATGAAGAACCTATGTCTGGTTCATATCAAGAAGCATTCTAGTAACCTTAGCATGCCGATCACGTTCCAGCTGATCAACAAGTGGGTACAAAGCTTTCACCAAGCATCTGCACAAATTATACTAGTTATGTGCTGGCTCTTAACCGCAATCATCAGTTCTGGATTAAACTCTATGGTGAGATGGTACACTAGTAATAATAGATCCTCAAAGCACAATTTACAAGTACAAGGTATTACTTAACTAAAATAAAGGACAATTGCATAATGTAGTAGAATCCAGATAAAATCACAAATATACACTACGTGGCACAATTCAACAAGGGTCTACTACAACAAAAACATGTTTGCTCTTACATCATGTAGCAGGACATAAAACAACTTCCTAAAAATTTCTTGAAACTTGAAAAAAACTATATACGAACACGCCAGCTTTCAGTCCATTCAAGATGGTACAGGGGAAATAGCGCCGACTAAGAGATCCGTGTAAGTGTGATCACTTAGAAGAATAAACTTGACGTCAGGATAATCTAGATGACATGGAATGAAAGATTGTCAATGCCTTAAAAAATACGAACACGCCAGCTTTCAGTCCATTCAAGATGGTAGAGGTGAAGTAGGACTATAAAAGGTTACTGGAGAGAAGTCCACCACTATAAGCGATTACCGGAGAGAAGACCACCACCTAGTCGCCTGGGAGGGTTGACTTGTTATTCCAGGTCAAGGAGGTGTTCTGTCTTAGGGTCGTCGGTGTTGACGCTGATGTGAATGCCATGTCATTGTGTCCCCTCTCATCAACAACAACCTGCATGCTGCAGCAACATGATACTAGAGCAAATTAATACTTACAAGTAGCATATCAAGTACACGTGTGAATGCAATCAACTAGTGCATCATATAGAATTGGTGAAGAAGTAAAACATTCAGCACCAAAAAATAAACAGTTAGCTGAGAGCATGCAAATAAATAACAGTAAACCTGCCAGCTTTGCATATTAACTGAATTGCTGAAGAAGTAAAACATTCAGCACCAAGTAGATATTAACTACTGATGGTATTTATGATACAATGCTCCATTTGAATAGTTGGCTGGCCACTTTATTGACTATAGAAGTATTCTAGAAAACTCTTAAAATGAAATGGACCATGTCCCTTTACATATTGTTCAGATAGAAGGCCAAAGCTATAAACAACAATGAACCTGTCACCTAGTAGTGAGAAGAAGAATAGAGCATCTGCTTAACGACAATAATGAACCAGCCAACATGTGAAAACCCCCTAATGGCATTTGTAATGGAGACAAAAGGAAACCTTAAGGAGCATCTGCTTACCATCATGTATCCACGATGCACACACTGTCGCAACACTTAACTACATCGCCCCTTACTTGCACAAATCCACGATGTCCCCTTTGGCCTTCAATTGATCTATACTCAAGCAATGACAGCATGAACAATAACTCAAGAAGGAAGCCTGATGCAAAAAACAAATACTAAAAACATGTAAAAAGTTTTGCATCAGGATCTATCACGAAGGAAACAGTACAATACTAAAGCAAATTAGGGATCTCTGGTAATAAGATGCAATAATCAGTTAATAATAGCAGATGGAAAATGGCCTCAACTAAGGAAGACAACACTCCAATGTACGTCCATGCTTTAAAAGAAAAGCAGATGGTTATTTTTATGTTTATGGAAAACAGGAAATATTAAAATCAAGTACGGAAACATTAATATTACCACTTTTTTACCAATAGGCATATTAGGATATACATCAGTTGAATGTGAGGAAAAGAAGTTATTATTGTGTAAACTATATTATAATAGTACTATAATTAGCGAGAAAAAGGATTGGTAAATTAACTACCTCGGTTGATATACAATCTAAATGCGACAGTTGGCTGCTGTAAGTCAGTCTACTTGTAAGATGATAGTGAAAGGGACTCTCTAGTGGAGCTGCTGACTTAGTTGCTGCAAGAGAGAATTCGTACTGGTTATTTGCATGTGTGTGGGTGTATATTATGTGGAGAAAGTAAGTTATAAGGCATGAAAATTGCATCTAAGGAGTGAGTTAGTAACAGTTCCTTCACATCCGTTAATTTCTCCTTGTTACTTGGTGGGCTGATGAGAGAAAGATATAATTAGGTATGACTATACAAGCACAAATGCGTATATAGGTAGTCTGATGCACCTATTTAGGGCCTGCATCTGCTGATAATGCCTTTTTTATTTTCTCAGATTAGGACATTTTCTACATTTACAAATTTGGACCTACTTCCATGATTTCAAAAGAAGATACCACAAATCTGCATACCCCGTTAATTCTCATGATGGAGGCCATGGTCAATTTATCCAAATTACGTGCAAGAAATATACTTGATGCTATTGAGTGGTGGAGAGATGAGGTAGGGAGCATACCGTGTGGCTGCTGCTGCCATCTCCTGGCCGAGCCAGGCCTCGTGCATAAGTTTCAACCGCCATCTGCGATGTTGATGGCGATGAGATCTCGAGGATTTGAGGAGGCAACTCGGGTGGCTAGTCAAGATCCGGAGGAGGTGAGCATTTGTGGACGGGGAGCTCGGGAAGCATGTGTCTGAATAAAGAATAGAACCATAACTGTAGTCCATATATACTAAGTGTCTCATAGTAACTCCATCATATTTCTAATATGTATGCGGTTTTATCTAATGTATAACAAAGAAAACTTTGCCTAGCTATACGATAGAATGAAAGTAGCAGGAGCTAATTGGCAGGCCATCTTACCAGAGGTCCAAAGTCCAACCTGATGCAAGACATAATCTGTTAGGTAACACTGTACCAGACCAGAATCTGGCCGTTGGCTTCACTGATGCAAAATTGGGTACCAGCGTAAATAAATCTCGTGAAGCTACTTAAATTCTTGCCAGAAAAAATGAACAAAGAAACATTAGAACAGTCGTACATATTGGAGATCTTTTCTAACCTATGTCCGCAGTCTAATTTTTTCGTGTAGGAAATATTGAAAGATTCGAGACAAAGGAGAACTGATCGAGTAGCCACAGTGATTCGAGAAGTGTTCACTGCCGTCGCTGGAAAGCTAGAGCGGGAGAGAGATGAGGTAGGGAGCAAACCGTGTGGCTACTATTGCCATCTCCTGGCCGAGGGTCGTACGTCTAGCCTAGTCCCGGTATCGCCACACGACATTTTCCACACCGACGAACACCCCCGGCCAGGACCGCCCAACATCCTCGGCCGCCAGCATCACATGCCAGACCAGCCGACCGCGACGTTCGTCCATGTTCTGGGTGCACCCCTGCAACTCTGCCACCGTCAACGATCTGGGCCACGACCACCACAACTCCCCTGGCCACCATGGCCAGACGATGATGTGCCTTGTGCCGCTCCAAACGCCCAGCAGACCTCCACCAGAGCCGGAGCCCCAGCGCGCACGCCGCTGACCGCAGATCTGGCACTGGATCCCTCAATACGCCACGAACCAGACCATGCAGCCGCACTGCAGGACCGCAGCACCACTGAGAAAGGTGTCGCCACCACCATGCTCCAGGGCCGCCGCCCCGGCCTCCGCTCGCTCCGAGATCCGGCCACCGCCCCTTGCTAGGATTGTCGGCCTCCAATGGCCTCCACGACAGCGAGAAGGAAACCCGCTACCTTAGGCAGCAGGGCCCACCGCCAACACGGCCGGATGCCAGCGGCGGCGGCAACGGCGGGAGCAGGGGTGAGAGGGACGAGCGGAGGCACGGCTGGGAATTGCCCCTGCGTTGCCTGGGAGCGACACAAGAACGACTGGTTTTTTCCAAGGAATAGGCAGTAGGGACTCGTCGGGTTTGTCTGGTTTGGGGGTCGTCTCGTGTGGTCACGCCTGTTGGACCCAATTTTTGGTTAGCCAAAAATGAAATTCAATGGGTCTGCACGGGAGATGGAGCGCCAAAGGGAAATATTCCCTGGGTCGCGCGACGAGTGGGATGTCAGGTCATCGATCCGCAGCAAGTTCCCACACATCAGTATCTCATCCTTCCATCACATACGCATCCAACGGCTGGTATTGCCTATTTTATATCTATTCTCCTAGAACTAGGTTATGACGATTTCACCTAACGAAACTATGACGTTTTTGAGCTAAATCGTGTTAGTTATTCAGGTTTTTGGTTCTCTCAAACGGCTTACAACTATCTGGTGCAAAATCGTCATAACTCTATGACGATTTGCCCACGGTCACTATCAAAAGGTCATAGATTGACACATTTCTTGTAGTGTACTACTATAATTGAGCAGTTTTGAATTGGATCCATAACACCAATCCTGACCATTGGGCTATTAGATCCAATGGTTTAGAGCAGCTGGATTCGTGTTGGATAGTACCTAGAGCAAACTCCAAAATTTCAAAGTGCAGTAGGTTGTATTCTCAATATGTGTAGATAGTTCTTATTAATAGACTTAATTTATGCATTTGGGGAGTGGTGACATGATGGTTCTAGAACATGGTGGAGTTTGCTCTAGGTTTGTACTCCCTGCGTCCCAAAATATAAGGCGCCTAAGGATTGGTCAAAAGTCAAACCTCACTAACTTTGACCAAATATTTAGAAAAAAATATTTACATCTATAATATTAAATGGACATATTAAGAAAATATACTTTATGGTGAATCTATTGGTATTATTTTAGTATTATAATTTTTTATATTTTTGTGTATAATCATGGTCAAACTTAAAAAATGTTGACTTTTGACTAATCCTTAGATGCCTTATATTTTGGCGTAGGGAGTACTATTCAACACGAATCTAGTTGCTCTGAACCATTGTATCTAACAACCCAACGGTCATGATTGGTGCTATGGATCCAATTCAAAACTGCTTCACTATAGTAGTAGAGAGTATACAGCCTACTGTGCTATGAAATTTTGGGGGTGGTGACATGATGATTCTAGAACATGCATGGTGGAGTTTGCTCTAGGTACTATTCAACACGAATCCAGCTTCTCTGAACCATTGGATCTAACAGCCCAACAGTCAGGATTGGTACTATGGATCCAATTCAAAACTGCTCTACTATAGTAGTCGAGATATCTTACCACTATATAGTGTACGAATAACTTTGAATATTGACCGTTGGATCAAGACTCGTGAATCCCAACATTTCCAGCCATTGGATCTTCTTTTCCATTCTAGCATCTACAAGATTCTATTGATAGTCTTTAGCATAATGAATGTTATGCACAAACCTCAAAACACACTTCTCCATCATACTAGAATCTTCTCCCTCGTAGCTGATAATCATTGATTTCTACATTATCTTATCTTATCTTACCACTATATAGTGTATGGATAACTTTGAATGTTGACTGTTGGATCAAGATTCATGAATCTCAGCATTTCTAGCAGTTGGATCTTCTTTTCCATTCTAGAATCTAGAAGATTCTATTGATGGTCTTTGGCATAATGAAGGCTATGCACAAACCTCAAAGCACACTTCTCCATCATACTAGAATCTTCTCCCTTGTTTCCCTAGACCATGTTATCAAAAATTCCATGTGTTGGGTAGCTAATAATCTTTGACTTCTACATGATGATACAAAGTACAAGGACCAAATATACCCCCATAGTTTATAGATATTGATCAAGTTTATAATTTTTTGTGCTTTACCAATTATAATTTTATATAGTGATGATATGCCATACGTCTACTATCCGAGTCTCATGTGAAAGACACGTGCAACTTACTAGTTTTACTAAATCACATGGATCCACCAGTGTCATTGCATGTGTGTTCTTTTCCTAAACCACCACTAGATTCACTACATGTGTGTTATTTCCATAAACCACATGGTCCACCAGAGTCATTTGCATCTGTGTTCTTTTATTAACCACCACCAGTGTCATTGCATTTGTTTGCCTTTCCTAAACCACATGCATCCACCAGTGTCTTTGCATGTGCGTTATTTTCCTAAACCACCACTAGTGTCATTGCATGTGTGTTGTTTTCCTAAACTACCACTAGTGTCATTGCATGTGTGTTATTTTCATAAACCACTTGGATCCACCAGAGTCATTGCATTTGTGTTCTTTTCATAAACCACATGGAATCACAACTAGAGTCATTGCATGTGTGTTCTTTTCAGAGAACACCACCAATGTCATTGCATGTGTGTTCTTTACATAAACCACATGGATCCACCAGAGTCATATGCTTGTGTGTTCTTTTCATTGAACACCCCCAGTGTCATTGCATGTGTGTTCCTTTCCTAAACCACATGGATCCACTACTGTCATTGCATGTCTTTGCATGTGTGTTCTTTTCGTAAACCACCACTAGTGTCATTGCATGTGTGTTATTTTACTAAACCACATGGATCCACCAACGTCAATGCATGTGTGTCATTTTCATAAACCACCACAAGAGTCATTGCATGTTTGTTCTTTTCCTAAACCACAACTAGAGAGATTGCATGCGTGTTGTTTTCCTAAACCATCACTAGTGTCATTGCATGTGTCCTATTTTACTAAACCACATGGATCCACTAGTGTCATTTGCATGTGTGTTCTTTTCAAAGACCACCACCAATGTCATTGCATGTGTGTTCCTTTCCTAAACCAAATGGATCCACCAGTGTCATTGCATGTGTCTTCTTTTCCTAAACCACCACTAGAGTCATTGCATGTGTGTACTTTTCATAAACCAAAACTATACTCATTGCATGTTTATTCTTTTCATAAACCAATTGGATCCACAATTGTCATTGCATGTGTGTTCTTTTCATAAACCACCACTAGAGTAATTGCATGTGTGTTCTTTCCATAAGCCACATGGATCCACCTGAGTCATTTGCATGTGTGTTCTTTTCATGAACCACCACAAGTTTCATTGCATGTATGTTCCTTTCCTAAACCACATGGATCCACCAGTGTCATTGCATGTCTTTGGATGTGTATTCTTTTTCTAAACCACCACTAGTGTCATTGCATGTGTGTTATTTTACTAAACCACATGGATCCACTAGTGTCAATGCATGTGTGTCATTTTCATCAATTACCACTAGAGTCATTGCATATTTATTATTTTCCTATATAACAACTAGAGACATTGCATGTGTGTTCTTTTCCTAAATCACCACTAGTGTCATTGCATGTGTGTCATTTTATTAAACCACATGGATCCACTAGTGTCATTTGCATGTGTTCTTTTAATACACAACCACCAGTGTCATTGCATGTGTGTTCCTTTCCTAAACCACAACTCGAGTCATTGCATTTTTGTTCTTTTCATAAACCACTTGGATCCACCAATGTCATTACATGTGTGTTCTTTTCATAAACCACCACTAGATTCATTGCATGTGTGTTCTTTCCGTAATCCACATGCATCCAGAAGAGTCATTTGCATGTGTGTTCTTTTCATTAACCACCACCAGTGTCATTGCGTGTGTGTTCCTTTCCTAAAACACATATATCCACCAGTGTCATTGCATGTGTGTTGTTTTCCTAAACCACCACTAGTGTCATTCCATGTGTGTTATTTTACTAAACCACATGGATCCACCAGTGGCAATGCATGTGTGTCCTTTTCATAAACCACCAAGTCATTGCATGTTTGTTATTTTCGTAAACTGCAACTAGAGACATTGCATATATGTTATTTTCCTAAACCACCACTAGTGTCATTGCATGTGTGTTATTTTACTAAACCACATGGTTCCACCAGTGTTGTTGCATGTGTGTTATTTTCCTAAACCACCAGTAGAGTCATTGCATGTGTGTACTTTTCGTAAACCACAAATAGAGTCATTACATGTTTGTTCTTTTCATAAACCACATGGATCCAGTAGTGTCATTGCATGTGTGTTCTTTTCCCAAACCAGCACTATATTCATCGCATGTTTCTTCTTTCCATAAACCACATGGATCCACTAGATTCATTTGCATGTGTGTTCTTTTCATTAACCACCAGTGTCATTACATGTGTGTTCGTTTCCTAAACCACATGGATCCACCAGTGTCATTGCATGTCTTTGCATGTGTGTTCTTTTGCTAAACCACCACTCGTGTCATTGCACATGTGTTATTTTCCTAAACCACCACTAGTGTCATTGCATGTGTGTTATTTTCATAAACCACTTGGATCCACGAGAGTCATTGCATGTGTGTTCTTTTCATAAACCACAACTATAGTAATTGCATGTTTGTTATTTTCATAAACCACATGGAACCACAACTAGAGTCATTGCATGTGTTCTTTTCATAAACCACCACTAGATTCATTGCATGTGTGTTCTTTCCATAAACCACATGGATCCACCAGAGTCATTTGCATGTGTGTTCTTTTGAATGACCACCACTAGTGTCATTGCATGTGTGTTCCTTTCCTAAACCACATGGATCCACCAGTGCCATTGCATGTATTTGCATGTCTGTTGTTTTCCTAAACCACCACTAGTGTCATTGCATGTGTGTTCATTTACTAAACCACATGGATCCACCAATGTCAATGTATGTGTGTCCTTTTCATAACCAACCACTAGAGTCATTGCATGTTTGTTCTTTTCCGAAACCACAACTAGAGACATTGCATGTGTGTTCTTTTCCCAAACCACCACTAGTGTCATTGCATGTGTGTTCCTTTCCTAAACCACATGGATCCACTAGTGTCATTGCATGTCATTGCATGTGTTTTTTCCTAAACCACCACCAGTGTCATTGCATGTGTGTTCTTTTCCTAAACCAGCACTAGTGTCATTGCATGTCAGTTATTTTACTAAACCGCATGGATCCACCAGTGTCAATGCATGTGTGTCTTTTTCATAAACCACCACTAGATTCATTGCATGATTGTTCTTTTCCTAAACCACCACTAGTCTCATTGCATGTGTGTTATTTTACTAAGCCACATGGATCCACCAATGTGATTGCATGTGTGTTCTTTTCCTAAAGCATCACTAGAGTCATTGCATGTGTGTACTTTTCATAAACCACAACTAGAGTCATTGCATGTTTGTTATTTTCATAAACCACATGGATCCACCAGAGTCATTTGCATGTGTGTTCTTTTCATTAACCACCACCAGTGTCATTACATGTGTGTTCCTTTCCTAAACCCCATGGACCCAGTAGTGTCATTGCATATCTTTGCATGATTGTTCTTTTCCTAAACCACCACTAGTCTCATTGCATGTGTGTTATTTTACTAAGCCACATGGATCCACCAATGTGATTGCATGTGTGTTCTTTTCCTAAAGCATCACTAGAGTCATTGCATGTGTGTACTTTTCATAAACCACAACTAGAGTCATTGCATGTTTGTTATTTTCATAAACCACATGGATCCACCAGAGTCATTTGCATGTGTGTTCTTTTCATTAACCACCACCAGTGTCATGACATGTGTGTTCCTTTCCTAAACCCCATGGACCCAGTAGTGTCATTGCATATCTTTGCATGTGTGTTCTTTTCCTAAACCACCACTAGTGTCATTGCATGTGTGTTCTTTTCATAAACCACTTGGATCTACCAGAGTCATAGCATTGTGTTCTTTTCATAAACCACAACTATAGTCATTGCATGTTTGTTCTTTTCATAAACCACATGGAACCACAACTAGACTCATTGCATGTGTGTCATTTTCATAAACTACCACTAGTGGCATTGCATGTGTGTTCTTTCGATGAACAACATAGATCCACTAGAGTCATTTGCATGTCTGTTCTTTTTAATGACCACCACCAGTATCATTGCATGTGTGTTCCTATCCTAAACCACATGGATCCACCAGTGTCATTGTATGTCTTTGTATGTGTGTTCTTTTACTAAACAATCACTAGTGTAATTGGATGGTTGTTATTTTACAAAACCATATGGATCCACTAGTGTCAATGCATGTGTACCCTTTTCATAAACCACCACTAGAGTCATTGCATGTTTGTTCTTTTACTAAACCACAACTAGAGACATTGCATGTGTGTTCTTTTCCTAAACAACAACGAGTGTCATTGCATGTGTGTTAATTTACTAAACCACATGGATACACCGGTGTCATTTTCATGTGTGTTCTTTTCATAAACCACAACTATAGTCATTGCATGTGTGTTATTTTCCTAAATCACATGGATCCACCAATGTCATTGCATGTGTGTTCTTTTCCTCAACCACCACTAGAGTTATTGCATCTTCGTACTTTTCATAAACCACAACTATAGTCATTGGATGTTTATTCTTTTCACAAACCACTTGGATCCACCAGTGTCATTGCATGTGTGTTCTTTTCATGAACCACCACTAGATTCATTGCATGTGTGTTCTTACTGTAAACCACATGGATCTACCAGAGTCATTTGCATGTGTGTTCTTTTCATGAACCACCACTAGTGTCATTCCATGTGTGTTCCTTTGCTAAACCACATGGATCCACTAGTGTCATTGCATGTGTTTGCATGTGTGTTCTTTTCCTAAACCACGACTAGTATCATTACATGTGTGTTATTTTCCTAAACCACCACTAGTGTTATTGCACGTGTGTTATTTTCATAAACTACTTGGACCCACCAGAGTCATTGCGTGTGTGTTGTTTTCATAAACCACAACTATAGTCATTGCATGTTTGTTCTTTTCATAAACCACACGGAACCACAAACAGAGTCATTGCATGTGCTCTTTTCATAAACCACCACTAGATTCATTGTGATGAGGGGTAACCTCGGCAATGCCCATGGTGATGGACTTGGGGTTTCGCGGTAAAGAAAACTTTGGGGATTTTGTCAGATGTCAGGGAAACAATGGAATCAAAGTCACCTAAATATTGCGTAATTGCACTAATACAAGTTGTCTTCTAGATTTCGGCACCCTAGCTTGGGCTTCTCCCGTCCTATATATAATAGGTCGGGTCTCAAAGTTGTATGCGGATAGGTTTCATACATGCGTAATTACAATACCAACACAATGTTGGTTCATAGTCTCTTTCCTAATATAATCAAAGCCTTTGTCGGTTGCTTCCTTGGGTTGTCATCTGAAACCTTCATGGGCCATAAGCCTTCACCCAATCATAGGGTAGCGAATCATAAGCACCCGAGTAATCATACCTATGTTAGTAGCCCCTGATACTGTACTTGAACCGCAGTTTCAGGTTGAGTCTCATAGTTTATTTTTTCCTTTTTATCTTTGTAGGGATTTTGGTACAACGAGTCTGATGCTTCCGATGGATCAGGAATCAGTTAATTGCTCCTGGGCAAAAACAAGGTTGTCCTACATCAAATTCAAGTCCCCAGCCTCAAATCCGGAATTTGCTACTGGCGTAATTCAGTTCGAGCCGTTGAGGTCTTATCGAATACTGAATTCCAGTTTTCTATTTTTATCGAGTACCCAATGCGTCCGTCAGCATTTTTCATAGTATCGTTGATACGGATATTTTACTGGCAGAGCGCATTCTTGTGCAATTACCGGGCCACACAAGACGAATCCTGGGGTCTTACCTTCATGTTTCTGAACACGACATTCAGATTCTCTGTCGTGTCTGAGCGTCACTACTAGGAAACAGCTTATCTGTGGTGCATGGAAATGCATCTTCTGTGGCGCATATCCTAGTCGCCACTGTTACCTCGCCACTGATAACTGCTTCCTGTGGCGCAGATAGATATGTGCCATAGAAGTCTCAGACTTCTATGGCGCATTTCTTCATATGCGCCACAGGAAGTAGTTTAGTGGCGCATTCCTTCATATGCGCCATAGAAAGCATATGCACCACTGACTATATTTATACATACGCCACGAACTATATAATACGTTCCTGGTGTATAATCAGGTATTTATACAGAATTTATACAGTATTTATCCAGATGAGTATAAACAGTACATTACACAAGTATTAGATGCATGAAAACCGACATATATATATATAATACAAACACTTAGAGCCCGATCGAGATACATATATAGTGTCAAGTGCCAAATTTTTACACAAGTGCCGAATACAAAGTTCATATCATCTCACATTACAAATATGAAGTGCTCACCGCCGCCTACACTAGGATCAAATAGAATACAGCTATGATGATGGTGAGCAAGAGCTTGAGCCCGACCAATATCTTCATCCGGTTCTTCTTCCACAGATGGTTCCTCCACTTGGCTACCGCCTCCTCTCTAGTCGCGTATCCTTTGTAGATGTTGCCGCTGAACTTGTTCACTAGTTTGTGACAATCCTCCCACTCCTCGTAGACACCTGGAACCCTACCCATGTACACCACACACCACCTCGTCGCCATCTCTATAGACGACAAGGCATATTAGTAAAAATGCAACGAAAAGAATTAATAAAGGGTTCACATCCATATATATATATGTTCATAAAATATAAAACAAAGGATCCATAAAACTAAAAGATAGCATCTCGTGATCATCATAGAAGTAATAAGTTCAACGACAACACGACCACAAGATAGTTTAAGTCTAACAACAACGACCATTTCGACCACAAGATAGTAAAGTTTATGACACACACACTACATCAGGCGTCCATCGAGAATATACAAACACTTGATTATTGTAGAGGCACACATCAATCATGAAGGCTTCTTCTTCTCGCACGGCTTCAGGAACGGTAGATAGCCCTCTGTCGTCATCCACGTCCTTATGTCACCCTGCTTACGGAGGCGTTCTTCGATCTCCCTCTTACTCAACCCTCTGGCTTGTTGTAGCCCCCCCCCCCTCGTGTTGACATTTTCAATGATGATTTCCGACAACTTCTGCTGAATGCGATGGAAGTCTTCTCTAAGATCATCATTGTCTCTTCACGCCAAAGTTTTGGCCCATCCTCGGAGACTATATGGCAGCGTTAGGTTCTGGCAATCCCAAACATAGCCTTTGAGGTGATGAAGGACGTAGAAGGCCTCCTTGGCCCCACCACTAGTAGCCGGCTGCTTGACGCAGGGGAACTCGAGCACGTGCTTGAACATGTGTTTGCCATCCTTGATACATTCCCTCTTATCTATGAAGGTGCATCCCTTCTTGGCATAGCCCTCGAGAGCCTCATTGAGAACACCCCTTATTCTGGTGTAGTCTTTCTTCTTCGTCAAACACCCTGAGTCGAAATACATGGCTAGCGAATACCTCGGGGCAAGGACGATGAGTGTGCAGTATTTGTCTCTACGCAACACAATTGGAATGGAATGTTGGAAAAAGAGCAAAGGGAAAAATCTATAAGAAATGCATAAGTTATGGCCACGATGAGCGAGTGTGTACTTACTCGGGAAAGAAAGGCAAAAGAAGTGTGCCCTTCCTCTTGTAGTCCACCATGAACTTCTCGAGGTATGCCGTCACCTTGGTATGTGTCTCTGATCCTTCGACCAACTGGTTGTCCCGCATGTAGTAGGGATCCACTGTCGGGACTTCCGGGGTACTCTCTCTCTCTTGATCTTGATTGCCAGATTGAGCGCGTATAGGCGGACCAAGTTATAGTCCAGCCATTTCGTGAGAAACAACTTTAAGATGTCCACGTATGCTATGGAGAATATATCCGCGGGGGGTTCATTGATGAAGCCCACGTCCAAAGGCACCTTGGCCGTGAAAACCGGGTAATTTGACAACCGGGTAATTTGAAGCCCTCTAGTGTCTTGACACCCTCGTGCAAAGTTAACAAGGCTCAAACCGCGACGTGGAGCATATCCGGAGTCAATATCGGATCACCAGCTACATGCACTCGGGACAAGCCATATTGTTTGGATGGTAGAACGACGGCGTCCTGAGCCCGGATCCTCTTCGGAAGAGGCTGGCTTGCACCCTTCTTCTTCTTCTTATTATTATTTTATTATTACCTCTCTTCTCGTGCTTCTTCTTCACAACAGTGTCCTCCACTGCCATCTGCTCATCAGCCGCCTTTCGGAGTGTGTTGGGGATGAAAACCAATCCCGGTTTCTCCTGTGGTGGATCGGCGGCCAGATGCATCTCTTGAGATAAACCATGGAAGACCATGCGCTGCGTGCATGTATTGGGCCGACCAGCTTGATGGTCGCGAGCTGTGAAGGGTTCTTCATCCACAAAAGGCATATACAATCATTTGTCAGCACCGATGTTGATGAAGTCGTCAACATTGACCAATTCAACATCATCATCATGGGTGCCATCATGTGGTGGTGGTAGCGGGGGCGCCGGCGGTTGCGGCACAACGTCTTTGCCATGGGGCGGTACACACACTGCCAAGAGTTGCTGGTGATGGCTGGTGGTGGCGACGACGATGGCTACTGACTTCCGAGGTGGTGGTCGAGCGATCGATCGAGAAGTGGCACTGGTGCTCCCCCCACAAGATGAATCTGGGTCTTCGGCCATGTCAAGGGCCAGTTGTAGCATTCTCCAAGGGTCTTGTGTTCGTTGGCTCCCTAAGGTTGAAAGGGGGGTCCATGTTGTTGCACCCTGGCAACACCCCTGCCAACCTGGCCCTCATCACGTCATCATCCATTGGATTGTTGTGCATCGTGCGGCTTGTCAGTTGTATGAGAGTGCCCTTGGCAACATCCTTCAACTCACCGCCGACATCTTTAAGCAGGAGTACGCAAGAAGTGTCCTGAGGCAAAACATGTTGTTGAGATCATGAGATGGCAGCAGTCATGCATCAAAGGCATAAAAGAGATGACGTGCACTAACTAACTAGTTATCTTGGTGATGGCGTGCAGCTCGGCTAATGTAGAGACCCGGCCGATGCCGGCGGCCAGGCTATCATCATCTGCATTCTCTCGCTTGGGTGCCTCACGAAGCACCACCACCGTCGGCTGCGCCTTATTGGTGTCTTTGGCAGGAGGGGGCGTCGGTGTGACCAAAACGAGCGACTGCGTCCTGGCATTGACGGCCGACGTGGTCACCAGGTCCGGCGACACTTTAACATTGATGCCCGAGTTGCTGCCGCTTAAGCTGGGCAGATGTATCGGCCCCTGTTGACCTCCCGCATTCCAAGCAGTAAGCCCCTCGAAAAACTCAGGGGGGATCATCACACGGAGCTTCTCTTACACTAACTTGTCCATTGTTTTCTCATCCACTGCCTTCTCCTCCTGTGTCTACACCTTCATCTTCAGCTCTTCAATAGCGGCTTTATACTTAGTCACCGACTGGTTCTTCCTCTCCCTTATTTTCTTGGCGTCCTCTTTGTACCGAAGCCAGACACATGACCCGCTGAGGACGGCGGCAACCCCTTGTCCCTCTTCTTGTAAGAATTCGTCGCCTTGTTGAAAACCGTGTCCCACGGCTTCGTCGAATCCTGGGACGACTCTTTGGCAAGAGCGTTCAGTTCCTCCTCCTGAAGAGACAAGGAAAGGTGAACCCATTTAGATTCTTGGCTTCATTATTTTAATTAGAACGCACTAGACTTGAGATCAGCGATAAATTCCTTACCAGCTTCTTCTCGAAGTCCTTCACCTCCGGATCGTCGGTGATGAACTCCCCTGTTTCCTTCTCCAGGTAGTAGTAGGCCTGGACAAATTGCCTAAGCTGCAAGTCCGTGATTTTAAGCTAAGGGTTGTCTTTACCAACGCCCTGAATAAGAAAAAAGCTACATGAGAAGATTCATCCCATTTTGGCGAGAGGGAGGCAGCGAATCACCTGGGCTACGGATTTGTCGGTTAGTTGATTCTCGAAATAAGGTCATTCGGAAAAAAACTGCCGGTTTCTTAAGGCTTCAAACGAAGGATTAATAAACCCATGAAATCCAAGTCTATTTTTTACCTTCCATGAAGAAGTTTTGCCTGCGCACAACATTCAAGCTCGGTGTCCTCCTTGTCCCAAATGGCCTGTTTCCCCTGTAACCTCCGCTTCCAAGGTGGTGGTTACCGATGTTCTGTTCCCGCATAGTCCTGCCCTAGTTAGTCCAATGTATAGCGTCAGCGGTAGCTATATCTGCCTTGAATATCTTAAACTCCTCTTCGTCGAGCATCGGATTTTTCTTACTAATAACCTCCCAGCTTTCACCTTTGTCAATGCTATTCTTCACCCTGGTTTTCCAACTGCTCAAGGCGTTGCTCATCTTCCTGAGGGCTAGTTTGTTCACCGGGTTCTTTCTCTCCAGGTTTCTAAACCGCTCTGGGAATCTGTATCGCTTGTGAAGCTTCTTAAGGAGGTTATCGACCAAAGCTGCATTGTCAGCATGTTTGATGTACTTCGTGTTGGTCGACATGCTTTCCCGGACGATGAACCCGAGTTGCAGGCCATACCCTTTAGCAATCGCCTCTGGTGCAATGGGTAGGCCACTTTCTGTGACCTCAGTGAACTCATCGTAGACGGTGGCGAGCATTGGCACCTTCTAATCCTTCTTTTCCTTCTTCTTCTTCTTCTTCTAAGAAGCGGCCGGGTAGCCGCTACCGCTATCCGTGCGCTCGCCGCCATCGGTGTGGGAGCCGCCTTCGATGGTGTCATCCTCTTTGCCGCCGCCTTCACTAGTTCCATCATAGTCGTCTTTGTCCCCCTCGTAATCAGGATCTCCTCCCTCATTGCCCCCAGCAGCTCTGGCGACGGTCGCCTCCTCCTCCGGTGGTGGTGTCATCCTCATCGCCTCCTCCTCCTGCTCCTATTGGAACCCCAGCCATAATGATTCGTTGGCCTGTCTAGCTTGTTCTTTGTTGCTCATGTGCTTAGAAGGGCATGACCTTTGCTAATTTTTTGACATAGGAGTGCCCATTTCTCAACCAAAACGGAAGTGAATCGATACTTCGGGAGAAATGGGCAACTCAAATGAAATCCCTGCAAGACAAAACACCTCATCCCCATATTGACAGCCCCATCCCCATATAGCAGCACCATATAACATCAAGATATAGCAGCACCATATAACAACACCATATAGCAGCATCATATAGCAGCACCATATAGCAGCACCATATAACAACACCATATAATAGCACCATGTAACAACAACACCATATAACAGGACTAGAATTAGTGTTAAAAACTTAAGATGAATCCAGATGTATCAAATTCAGGTTATCTACAACAAAGAGGTTAAGGATTCAGAAGAAGCTACAGAAGATAACCAAATCACTAGAAGGATGAAGTAACAAGCTACAAAGAGCTGTAGGTAAAAATTCCTTAAGAGCATAAACTAGATCATGCATCTTCTATTCTTATTAGCTTGAGAGGAAAGTATAATAAAGGCATACTACAGAAATAAGTAGTGTTGTTGGACAACAATCAGATCTGTCCAAGAGGAAGCAATCAACCATATCCACACTATTTCAGGATCAGATCATGTATGCACATGATCTAGTGAACACAAGCAACCAAAATTAAACCTACTAATCTTCAACTGAATTCAGTTAGGGGGCTAGGATGGGCCACTTTGCACTTGCCAACACAAACAACTCCTAGAATTTACAAATATGTAAACAGAAAATCAAGAAACCATTCAAATAAAGAAGCAAAGATATCAAACAATCCCTTAAAAATTGAAACACCACTATAATAAAACACACTAAAGAACCCTCAAATTAAAGAATATTTTTATATGTTTATTTGATAGCATGTATACCTCAAGAAATTCAAATCCATGAAGTAAGAATTTAGAAGACAATAGCATAAGAGTAGTGTACCATTTATTTGCATGCTTTTCATTAAATAGTGGATTTCATAAATAATTGGAAACTAACAAAATGAATTATACTACATCAGATGTTTGTTCTATGCACTCTTGCACATCACATATACATGAAATCAGGGTATGCACATTTTACTGGTACACTATATGTTATTATGTATTAAGTGGAGTATCTATTTATACATACATCTAATTCTAGAACCTAGTTAGGAACATTAAAGAAGCAGGATAAGAAAATTATCTAACAAAGCTAGGTAGTCATCTAAAAATTACAACACCAAAAGTAGCATGTACTCTTGAAAACCTAGCACTATGAGAGATAGATCCAACTATCAAAAGCTATGGTAATGATCAGAGATTTGCAGCTCCATAGTAAAGTTTACTCAAATTTGGTGAATTTTGTGATAGTACAGTTTACTTAAACATGCATGATAGTACAATTCAATCAAGTTTTCTATGGCTATAACCAATGCCATGTCACCTATAACCCATTATAAACAAGCATTCATACAACAGGTTGGCTATTGCTTTGGCTCTAATGAATATTTAATTATTTAGAGATTGCATGTACATATTATCTATGGTGATCCATTGGAAAACATCTTTGTGGCCATTTGAAACAACATAGTACATATATATATATGACTTCCAAGTAAGAACAACTGATTAATATCTTGGATTGGAAAATTCAGATGATCCATTGTGGAATACATCTTAGTAGCTATTTAGACTATCGACATGTGCTGCAATAATTCAGTGTTGTGCTAATTATCATGGATTGGAAAATTTGGTGAATGCAAGGCAATCTATAGTACAGTTCACTCAGATTTGCACCTTTATAGTAGAGTTCACAAGTTTTCTGTTTCGACCGCAGCAATGACTTGTGATATCCTATCAAATTCACTAAATACAGAGACAATACAAACTGATTGTTGAAATTCACTAGCATTTTACCAATCCATGTTTAGCAAACTGACAGTACATAGACAATACAGAGACAGTACAGAGGAGTGTAGTGCATCTGGCCACACATGTTTAGCAAAATTCGTGCATTTTACCAATCCATGTTTAGCAAACTGACACTACAGAGATAGTACAGAGACAGTACCAATCTCAGTAAATAATGAAATGGGGTAAAAGCTCAATTTAGAGTTCAAGGGGGGATGAATCGTGCGCGTTGCTGCTGCGGTGGTCGACGACAACAAGGGTGGCAGGCCTCCTCCTCCTGTTGTGGACGGGGTCTGGCACGGCGGTGGTGGGCTTCGGCGAGGTGCCCCTTCTCCTCCTCCTCCTCCTCCTGTTGCGGACGGGCTCCGATGGCTCCTCCTCCACGCTGTAGGGCTCTCCTCCATGTACGCGTTCGTCGGGCGGCGCTAGGGCTCCAACGCGGTGGTGGCTGCAGGGCTCCGGCGATGAGGGCGGTGCTAGGGTTTGCGCACAGGCGATGATAGAGGTGAATTTGGCTAAGTGTGAATTGGATCGAGAGAAAGAAGGGGGGATTAGGGGAGAATATTATTTTGCGGCCCGAAAGTTGGGGCGCCCAGGCAACGCGGTACCCGAGTTGATTTTAATCACCGTGATTCGAAAAGTTGGGGCGCCAATTGCTAAGAGGGGTGTTTCGACTAAATGATGGCCAAACCAAATATTTTCAAATCGCGCCCGTTTAGTCAGGATATTTTGTTACACTAGTTCCTACTGTGCCCCTTCTTCGCTGGTCACTCTTCTTAGCCACCCTGCATGTGTTGTAGGGGCAAATCCATTACTATACTTTCCGAACTCTCGACACTAAATCTGCCTGCGGCGGTGGCGATCCCTTTTCTTTCCTTCCCCGACCCTAAATCTGCTGGCGGCAGAGGACCTTTTTTCTCCCTCCCCCGACACTGAATCCGATGGCGGCGGCCCAACATGTCTTGCAATGATAAGGTTGTAGCTACCTTGCCGACTGATTCGGGTCCGTTGGGGCCAAAGTCTCGGGCTCAACGCGAAGCAGCGGCGAGGTCTTCAGCCCCGGTTAGCAAGGAGGCCAGCAAGGATTCTGCTACCCAGGTACCTATGAGCAGCGGGTTGAAGAGAAAAGCAAGGCCAGCGGCGGATTGTTTGGCTCTAGTGGGCGGATGCGGCACCCAGAGCTCGAAGAAAAAAACCCGGGAGAAGAGCGAGAGGTGAATTTTTTTATCTGTGCCTTAACTTGCAAGTAGATTAGTTACGGCATAATATAATAAAATGAACTGAAAAGTTCCCCTTTTTAATCAAATTATACACAGCTTTGATACAAGGGACCTATATGAGTTCACAGTTCATGTTCGCCAGTACACTACAAAAATTGATTTTGGTTGCGAGAGGGATGTGCATCTGCTTGTGAATTGCAAAGAGGTTGTGTCTGTTTCGCAGCTGGTAGATATGCTTGCCGCTAAAATTCCCTAGGGTTCTAGACAGAAGACAAAATTGGTGTGGCGCAACATGAATGATACATATCCGCAAATTGAGAACTCCCATGAGCTTCAGATGGTTTGGTAGTGTTGTGCAACTGATCGTAAGGTGAAAGTTGAAGCGATGATTGATGATATATATGCAGATGCTAGAGATCTTGCTGCGAGATCTTCTGCTCCTAGAGAATATGGACCAATAGATGTTGATCTAGATAAGTTCAGTATACGCATAGAGGTGGATTCATACATGACAAAACTTGATGAGGGATTTAATAAGCCAGTTTCACAATGTACTGTGGAGATCACTATCGATTCCAAAAACATAACTCTTGATGAAATGAGAGAGATGATCGGTAAGGAAATCAGTATTGGGCCTAAGTAGATGGAAAAAATCCGGTGGTAGCATCATAAGAAGCAGCAATTCATAGATGTTTTGGATACTGAAGATCTTATGCAGATTATGCGATGAAAGAAGCGAACCAGGAAGGTGTTCTTCCTTGGTACCATTTATGATGTTGTTGAACAGGTTATAGTGGATGTAAAGGCCCCTGTAGTGGCTGAACAGAATGAGATGCTCGACGTTGAGATCTGATGAGAGCTGCTACCCTAGGCTTATCATATGGACCGCGGGGTTCCCCTGCCTGTATTTGTAATATTGACTGTTGTTGCATTTAGAGCGTGTTTCTGTGATTATGTTTGTTGAGAGATTGCGATATAATGTTGTGCGAGCTGTTGAGATTTTCGGACATGTCACTCACTGAAACCATCGTTGTTGTAATAAGACATAAGTACATTGTAGTTGACATTATTATGTTTCTTAAGATGACGTACCGTACTTGTTTCTGTTATTATGTTTGTTGGGACATTGTAATGTAATGTTTTGTGAAACCATGACTGGACAAGTCATGCATAAGTACATTATAGTTGACATGATTATGTTTCTTGAGATGATGTACTATAATTGTTTCTGTTATTTTGTTTGTTGAGAGATTGTAATGTAATGTTTTGTGAAACCATGATAGGATAAGTGATGCGTAAGTACCTTGTAGTCGACATGATTTTGTTTCTTGAGTTGATGTAATATACTTGTTTTTGCGATTATGTTTGTTGAGAGATTGTAATGTGATGTTTTGTGAAACCATGATGTGATTATGTTTGTTGAGAGATGGTAATGTAATGTTTTGTGAAACCATGACTGAAGAAGTGATGCATAAGTACCTTGTAGTTGACATGATTTTGTTTCTTTAGATGATGTAATATATGGGTATGTTTTCATTAGGCAATGAAATTGGGATGGAGGGAGTACAGGTTTAATATTTGAAATAAGAATGTATGAAGAGAATCCATATTAGGCAGGAGACAGTAATCTAGGGAAAGGGCATGGTATCCATTAAACTATTTTAACATGCCAATTTAGTCATTGTTGCAGCGGTAGAAGAGCTGCTCTCTCTCTCTCTCTCTCTCTCTCTCACCGACGCCGACACCATCGCCTGCGATGACGCATTCGCCATGATGTTCTTGAACGGCGAAGACGACCAGTCAAGCAGCGACAGCCTTCTCTCCGACACCGACTGTTCCTTCCATGATGTGAGTTCCTATGTTTTCTCGGGCTAGGGTTAGGCAATGGTAAATCTCTCGATCTGAGCTCCATATGTGCATGCAATCGTGTTAAATTTCAGCTTTGCATTTACCTATAGGTACCACAGATGATCTATGACTCCGAATGGGAGGGCCTAGATCTCGATTGAGAAGTGCCATGTGACCATGGGCTAAAACCGAGGAGATATGTTGCATTCGAAGGCAGTAACACTGGGAGAAGGTTTTTGGGTTGTACAAATCAGGTTTGTTTACATTATGTGTAACTGTGACATGAGATAAAATGTATCGTGCATGTTCATAACACTATAGTATGTGTGTTTTTAGGTTGGCCCGGTGTGTAAAGCAGTAGAGTGGGTGGATCTTGAGTGGCCAGATGCACTTAAGAAATGTTTGGCACAGTTATGGGAGATGTATGAGTTCAAAAGGTCGGGGAGATGTACTGATGTAAGTGATGCAGCTGAAAAAAAATTACAAGTTGTCGGTATGAAATAAGGAGCTAGAACAAGAAATCGAGAATTTGCAGTCAGAGCTAACTGACAGAATCAATGGGAGCTTGGTTGTTGGAACTGCAAAGAAGCTTCAGGATAGTCATAGGTTGCTGGTTCATAATGCAGAAAAGGAGAGGGATCAGCTCAAGGAAGACAAGAAGAAGCCAAAGTACTGCATTGCGGATGTGTTGAAGGAACTGAAGAAGGTGCGCGAGGGTGAACAAGGATAGACTATAGAGGATAAAGGAAATTTGAGATGAATAATTTATGTTGTGCCAATGCCTGAAACTAGTTAACTGTAAGACTTGCAGTTGCGCTTTCTTTACTAAGCCAAACTCAAGTCTCGAGCAAATTAATTTCAGACGAACACACATATCGTGCATAGAGTTAAGTTCGCGCTTACAAAATCACCACTTCAGAGGATAAACCAGGCAGTTCAGTAATAAATAGACATATGTTGTGTTCAAGTGAGCCTGGCCTGGAGCTGCTTGTTTTCCTCCCTAAGATCGGCCAGCTCCTTTAGTACTTTGTCGTGCTTCAGCCGTAGGTTCCAGCGCTCCGTCATGGATTGAAGAAGTTGGTCCGTAGCCATATGATTTTCCTTCAAGATCCCTTTCATGATCTCCGTCTGCTTCCTAGCCGAGGTGCGACCTTCACTGTGTAGCTTCGCCCAGCCAGCGTTTAACTCCTTCAGTTTCTCGCACTTGTCAGAAAGGACCGCGAGGCCAGTTTCTAGGAATTCTGCTTCTCCATTTGGATTGCTATCTTGTCATTTAGCTAGGTCGCTAGGTCCTGGTCGAGCTTTCTCCTCTTTCCCTACAACAAAAATACATAGTATGGTTTGTTCAGTTCACCAGGACAAGTTGGTTAGTTTCCATAATTAACTGAATCGACTAGTGGCACTATCATAATTTCAAGGAAGAAGCAATCTAGGACTAATCAACATTTTATGAATCGACTAGTGGCACTGTAATAATTTCAATTTCAAAGACAAATAAGGTTTATCTGAAGTTTAGTGTGCTATGGGTTTTTCCCAATATCACCAAATAGTAGTGGGCTAGTGGAAAACTCATAATGCAGAAACCCATGTCTAGATACATAATGGAAAGAGCACATGGTGTCCATTCATGAACATGAACACCAACACATGTCCAGATAGATAAGGAGTTGCCCTAGGATTCTTATTGCACCCTATAATGGGAAGCAGACTTGGGCATTACTCCCTGAACCCTAAACATTACAAAAGGAGTGGAGGACGAACTGATATTCGTGTCCTCACTAATGGGAATCAGACTTGGGCATTGCTCCGATACGCCTCCAGACAAGCCCTTAGCTCCTCGTTATCTTTCCAAACACCCTCGAGTACGGTGATCCCTCTGCTCATTTCCTCCTTCATCTCCTTCACTTTATCCAGGCAACGATTCCTGTTATGGTAGGCTCAGATGGTAGCCTTGGTTTCTTCGACGCGTCTTCTGAGTGCCTCGGTGAGTTCGTCCTGCAGGAGAGGCACCTTTCCACGAGATTCTTCTTCTCCACCATGAGCTCGTTGATTATCTTGATGGCCTGTTCTTACCTGTTCAAGTTACGGTTGAGCAAAATCTAGCCTCATGACGTCACTTGCAAAATCTAGCAAGATCTCCTTCTGCACAGATAATTGCTTGCGTAGGCTCTCATTATCTTGGGTGAGGTAGCGTGCAAGCTCATGTTGGTTGTCAATCTTGGCACTGATCTTGGCCAACTTGTCATGGTACTCGGCCTTCTATCGCTGCATCGTTCATGTTAATTGAAATAGGAATTCTATAATTACACTGCAGGTTCCAGGTGAATACTAATACAGATCAAAAAATCCCCGTTCAATCTATTGACCCCAGTGTTAAAAATGGACCTAGAGATCTCTTAATGACCACCATAAACTAATCCTAATCACACAAAAAACCCATAGTGAATCTATGAACAACGGTATTAAGGAAAGACCAAGAGATCTAGTCATATTCATGAAAAATAATACAACTCGCAAAAGAAGAATAAAAACCAATGCGGGGCGGACACGATCTAAGAAATCCACATCACAACTCAGAGAAATAACAGTGTGGAGATTTGCTACCTCGCTGAGACGTCAAACGGGTCTGAACGGGTCCTGCAACGCCTCCGTCGTGGTGGATTCTGACTCCACGGCCGGCCTGTAATACGTAGAAGAGGAAGAGCAAGAAGAAGAAGAAAAACAAGAAGAAGCTGAATAAGATCATGATGGAGAGGGAGATGGAGAAGAAGTAGAACAAGAAGACCGTACCGGGAGGAGCCCTCGCCTGCTAGAACATTCCGCGCCATTGTCGGGGGAGATTGGGCCTCGATGAGAGGGGGCTTGAGCAGCTGGTAGAGCAAGAAGTGCCTCGTGGTGATTTCTCTACCTTTTCTCCACGAGGATCGTCAACCGGCCTCTCCCCCTCCTCAGGGAAGCCATGGCTTGCAGGGTGAGGGTGGCGGTGGCAGGAGGAAGAAGATAGTGACTAGTGTGGGAGAAGAGTCAAAGAGTACAGGCCGTGGTCCAATAGTACTAGTACTATTATACAAGACCACCATGTATGGGCCAGGGAGGCACGGGTAGGGAATCGATGGGACTTGTCTTTATTGCGATGGATTCAATGGTCTTCGGCGCTGCCCAAAATCCAGTATATAATAAGGAGAGTGCGAGTCGGGTGGTCATCACGGGCATCAGCGCGCACATCCCACGTGCATTTGTCACGTGTTGATGCAGCAATAACGCGCGCAACTGCTGCACGATCACATCGGCAGGCACACATAGGATATTTACGAGTCTAGAATACGTTGTGCCACTTTTGTTGTGATCAAATTATGTTTAGTACGTGAGATATTACTTTTTGTTTCAATAATCGATAAATGCATGCGTGGACACGACGCATGAAACCACTGCTCATCCTTGATCAGATCGGCACCCCACACTATGTACCCGCCATCGACCATTCGGAGCAACTACCGTCCTGCGTCCCTGGCTCTTCGCTGCATCGTTCGTGCTCGCGAGTCGCCTGCTGAGGAAGAACATCATGTCCGACCGCGCCAGGATCCATCGACATCGGCACTCGAGGACACCGCGACGTCGAATCTCGTACTGGCCGTGTAGGAGGAGCGTGGTTAACCTGCAGCGTCGGACGAGCGCAAAGCAGCAGCTAGGACGGGGGCGCGTGTTGCACCGGCGAGTACGGACAAGAAGAGGAACGAGAATAAGACCAGGAAGAAGAGAGGAGATAGCTATTTGGATGAGTTCGACTCGGCCAACGAGGAGGTGTTCATCGATCAGTTGGAGGCAGAAGCGGAGGAGAGTGACGTGGACCCGTGGGACTATGAAGAGGAGGAGGAGGACTCCGACGAGGAGATAGCACGCTTATTCGAGGAAGGGGGAAGTGTCGAGTCGTTAGAGGAGGACACCGACAGCAGCGATGGCAGGGACCATGGCGTTGACGAAGACGAGAACGAACTAGAAGACAAAGACGATAGCTTCTTCGAAATATGATCATTTATTTTATTTAGTTAGATGGATTTTCACTTGTTTATGGAGGTAAAGTATCGGTGGCACGGATAGAGAGGTGGCACGGATAGATTATGCATAAAAAAGTGGAGAAGGGAGGGGTTATCCCGCCTGTTGGATCACAAAGAATCAACGCTTGGTGGAGACGATCTGCGTGACATCTGTGTCAGCCAATTAGGGCATATCACCCAGAGTGAGCACACATTTGGGATCTCCACACGTTTGGGCTTTTGTGAGATTTGTGACTGAGAGAGAGGGCAAATCTCTTTTCACAATCCACCTATGGATCCACCAGTGCCATGTGTGTTCTTCTCATTAACCACAGCTAGAGTCATTGCATGTGTGTTCTTTTCACATACCACATATGGAACCACCATTGTCATTGAAATGTGTATTCTTTCATTAACCACATTTGGAGTCATTTCATGACTGTTCTTTTCAAAGACCACATATGGATCCACCAGTGTCATTGAAATGTGAGTTCTCTTCAGAGACCACACATGGATCCAGCAATGTCATTGCATGTGTGTTCTTTTTACTAACATATGTATCAACCAATGTCATTGCATGTGTGTTCATGTCACAAACCACAAATGGATCCACCAATGTCATTGCATGTGTGTTATTTCCATGAACCACATATGGATGAACCAGAGTCATTGCATGTGTGTTCTTTCCACAAACCACATATGGATCCACCAATCTCATTGCATGTGTGTTCTTTTCCACAAACCACATATGGATCCACTAGAGTCATTGCATGTGTGGTCTTTCTGCAAACCACACATGGATCCACTAGAGTCATTGCATGTGTGTTCTTTCCACAAACCACATATGGATCCACCAGAGTCATTCATATGTGTTCTTTTCACAAACCATATATGGATCAACCAATGGCATTGCATGTGTGTTCTTTTCACGAACCACATATGGATCAACCAATGTCATTGCATGTGTGTTCTTTCCACAAACCACATATGTACCCACTACAGCAATTGCATGTGTGTTCTTTTCCACAAACCACATATGGATCCACTAGAGTAATTGCATGCCTATTCTTTCCACAAACTACATATGGATCCACCAGAGTCATTGCATGTGTGTTATTTTCCACAAACCACATGGATCAACCAATGGCATTGCATGCGTGTTCTTTCCCCAAGCCACATATGGATCTACCAATGGCATTGCATGTGTGTTCTTTCCACAAACCACATGGATCAACCAGAGTCATTGCGTGTGTGTTCTTTCCACAAACCACACATGGATCCACCAGAGTAATTGCATGTATGTTCATGTCAGAAACCACACATGGATCCACCAATGTCATTGCATGTGTGTTCTTTCCACAAACCACATATGGATCAACAAATGTCATTGCATGTGTGTTCTTTCCAGAAACCACATATGGATCCACCAATGTCATTGCATGTGTGTTCTTTTCCACAAACCACACATGGATCTACTAGAGTAATTGCATGTGTGTTCTTTTCACAAACCACATATGGATCAACAAATGTCATTGCATGTGTGTTCTTTCCATGAACCACATATGGATCCACCAATGGCACTTCATGTGTGTTCTTTTCACAAACCACATATGGATTAACAATAGTCATTGCATGTGTGTTCTTTCCACAAACCACACATGGATCAACTAGAGTCATTTCATGTGTGTTCTTTCCACAAACCACACATGGATCCACTAGAGTCATTGCATGTGTTTTCTTTCCACAAACCACACATGGATCCACCAATGTCATTACATATGTGTTCTTTCCACAAAGCACAAGGATCAACCAAAGGCATTGCATATGTATTCTTTCCACAAACCACACATGGATCCACCAGAGTCATTGGATGTGTGTTCATGTCACAAACCACACATGGATCCACCAATGTCACTGCATGCGTGTTCTTTTCACAAACCACATATGGATCAACAAATGTCATTGCATGTGTGTTCATTCCACAAACCACATATGCATCCACCCCAGTCATTGCATGTGTGTTAATTTCACAAACGACATATGGATCCACTAAACTCATTGCATGTGTGTTCTTTTCACAAATCACACATGGATCCACCAGAGTCATTGCATGTGTGTTCTTTCACAAACCACATATGGATCCACCAATCTCACTGCATGTGTATTCTCTTCCACAAACCACATATGGATCTACTAGTGGCATTGCATGTTATTGTCATAAACCACATATGGATCAACCAATGTCTTTGCATGTGTGTTCATGTCACAAACTACACATGGATCCACCAATGTCATTGCATGTATGTTCTTTCCATGAACCACATATGGATCAACCAGAGTCATTGCATGTGTGTTCTTTCCACAAACCACACATGGATCCACCAGAGTAATTGCATGTGTGTTCATGTCCGAAACCACACATGGATCCATTAATGTCATTGCATGTGTGTTCTTTCCACAAACCACATATGGATCCACTAGAGTCATTGCATGTGTGTTCTTTTCGTAAACCACATATGGATCCACCAGAGTCATTGCACGTGTGTGTTTTTTCACAAACCACATGGATCAACCAATGTCATTACATGTGTGTTCTTTCCATGAACCACATGGATCAACCAGAGTCATTGCATATGTGTTCTTTTTACAAACAACAACTAGAGTCATTACATGTGTGTTATTTTCACAATCCACATATGGATGCACCGGTGTCATTGCATGTGTGTTCTTCTTACTAACCACAGCTAGAGTCATTGCACGTGTGTTCTTTTCACAGATCACATATGGATCCACCATTGTCATTGAAATGTGTGTTTTTCATTAACCACATCTGGAGTCATTTCATGTCTATTCTTTTCACATACCATATATGGATCCCCCAGAGTTCATTGCATGTGTGTTGTCTTCACAGACCACACATGGATCCACTAGTGTCATTGCATGTGGTTCCTCTAGAGTTCATTGCATGTGTGTTCTTTTCACAATCCACATATGGATCCACCAGTGTCATTGCATGTGTGTTCTTGTGTGTTCTCTTAAGAGAACACACATGGATCCACTAGTGTTATTGCAGGTGCATTCTTTTTACTAACAATAAATGGAGTCATTTCATGACTATTCTTTTCATGGACCACATATGGATCCACCCGTGTCATTGAAATGTGTGTTCTCTTCAGAGACCATACATGGATCAACCAGAGTCATTGCATGTGTGTTCTTTTCACAATCCACCTATGGATCCACCAGTGGCATTGCATGTATGTTCTTATCATTAACCACAGCTAGAGTCATTGCATGTGTGATCTCTTTAGAGACCACAAATGGATCCACCAGTGTCATTGCATGTGTGTATTTTACTAACAACAATTGGAGTCATTTCATGACTATTCTTTTCACATACCACATATGGATCCACCAGTGTCATTAAAATATGTGTTCTCTTCACAGACTACACATGGATCCACCAGTACCATTGCATGTGTGTTATTTTTACTAACAACAACTAGAGTCATTGCATGTGTGTTGTTTTCACAATCCACCTATGGATCCACCAGTGTCATTGCATGTGTGTTCTTCTCATTAACCATAGCTAGACTCATTGTATGTGTGTTCTTTTCACAAACCACATATGGAACCACCGTTGTCATTGAAATGTGTATTCTTTCATTAACCACATATGGAGTCATTTCATGACCGTTCTTTTCAAAGACCACATCTAGATCCACCAGAGTTCATTGCATGTGTGTTCTCTTCACAGACCACACATGGATCCACCAGTTTCATTGCAATTGTGTTCTTTTACTAACATATGGATCAACCAATGTCATTGCATGTGTGTTCATGTCACAAACCACACATGTATCCACCAATGTCACTGCATGTGTGTTCTTTCCATGAACCACATATGGATCAATCAGAGTCATTGCATGTGTGTTATTTCCACAAACCACATATGGATCCACTAGAGTCATTGCATGTGTGTTCTTTTCACAAACCATATATGGATCAACCAATGGCATTGCATGTGTGTTCTTTTCACAACTCAGATATGGATCAACCAATGTCATTGCATGTGTGTTATTTCCACAAACCACATATGTACCCACTAGAGTAATTGCGTGTGTGTTCTTTTCCACAAACCACATATGGATCCACCAATGTCATTGCATGTGTGTTCTTTCCAAAAACTACATATGGATCCACCAGAGTCATTGCATGTGTGTTATTTTCCACAAACCACATGGATCAACCAATGGCATTGCATGTGTGTTATTTACACAAACCACATGGATCAACCAGAGTCATTGCATGTGTGTTCTTTCCACAAACCACACATGGATCCACCAGAGTAATTGCATGTATGTTCTTTCCACAAACCACACATGGATCCACCAGAGTAATTGCATGTGTGTTCATGTCACAAACCACACATGGATCCACCAGAGTAATTGCATGTGTGTTCTTTCCATAAACCACATATGTATCAACAAATGTCATTGCATGTGTGTTCTTTCCACAAACCACATATGGATCCACCAATGTCATTGCATGTGTGTTCTTTTCCACAAACCACACATGGATCCACTAGAGTCATTGCATGTGTGTTCTTTCCCCAAACCACATATGGATCCACCAATGTCATTGCATGTGTGTTCTTTTCCACAAACCACATATGGATCCACTAGAGTCATTGCATGTGTGGTCTTTCCACAAACCACACATGGATCCACTAGAGTCATTGCATGTGAGTTTTTTCCACAAACCACATTTGGATCCACCAGAGTCATTGCATGAGTGTTCTTTTCACAAACCATGTATGGATCAACCAATGGCATTTCATGTGTGTTCTTCTCATTAACCACAGCTAGAGACACTGCAGTGTTATTTTTACAAACCACATATGGATCCACCAGTGTCATTGAAATGTGTATTATTTTCAACGACATCCGTTGGCCACAAAAAATCGAGACGCAGAGCTAACCAGCAACCGCTCCGGGCTTCTAGAAGACCTGATCCCCGATTGTTAGGCGCCATTGGATCGGGGTGCATGGATGATAAGGATGTCCTTCGCGAGGGCGATCCGCAAGAAATCTGTTCTACGAACTGATTGGCAGTGGCAACGACGCTGGGCCTACATCCTTGCCCTTATCCCCTTAACCTCGTGGCCGAAGCTCAGATCGTGTTCCTTCATCGCCATGGAGAGGGAGCGGCCCAAACTCAACTTGCACGAGGCTTAGATGTTCCCCCACTATGACATACTCGCGCTGCAGTTTGCGAGGCTTCCAGCCGGCTTCGAGCTCAGCTACGCCGGGGTTCCTGTCGCGCCGCTCTTGCGTGACAACGTGTTGGCGAGGCAGATCGAGGAGAGCTGCCGCCAGCTGCCGGAGTGGAAGAGGGAAATGGCACGGTACTCACACACGAGCGCGTACTGGCAAAAGTTGTTCAAGAAGGAGCGGGCTGCGTTGATTGAGCTGTGCGGAACCCACCGGCGGGCGATCCACCCGGATCTGCGCAACCCCGAAGGGAGGCAGCGCTTCTGGGCAGTGCATGGGCGTACGACCTCCACCGTTATCGATGCGGCGCGTCGTGAAGAATCCATGAGGAGGAGGAGCGCTACCTGGAACGTCGACATCGATTCTGATGCGGAGGAGGCTGGCGGCAACGCGGACAACATCATCGATGATGGAGACTGCGGGAGCATCATAGTTGATTACGGTCACTTAAGAATAAAGTAAATCTATGTACGGTATCTTAATGCCCTCTTTGGATCTGGGTCACTTGAGTCATAGTCGATTATCGTCATAATCTATATATGTTGGCCATGTTTTAGTTGTCTTTGTCTTTGAAACTAGTCGAAACTTGTCTGATCCTAAAAATAAAGTTCGCGCGTTCCTGGCATATCGGATGGGACAATACGCTGACTCTGCTCCCAGCACTTGATGGCACAGCCATAATTTGGAGTGCGCCAGAGGAGAAGGGATCGAGCGTGTTGTAATAGTGTACTACTCCTGTCCATATATAATTGACTTAGTTTTTTTAGATATTTAATAAATGTGTCTATACCCAAAACATGTCTAGATACATGTTTTAGGTTTCTCTGTCTTTCAAACTAATCAAAAGTCGTCAAATTCTGAATAAACAAAGTCATTGCGTTCACATCTGATGGGACAATACGCTCACTCTGCTACTTGATGGCACAACCATAATTCTGGAGTGCGCTAGAGGAGATGGGAATCCAAGGGAGATGGGAACTAGTAGTTGCGTCCATACGCAGGTAAAAAATTAATGTAATAATATTTTTAAAATTGTAATCTGGTACACATGAGCCCATCACAGACACGTTGCATGCGCCAGATATAAATAACGACGACACGACTAGTTCAGTTTCAATGATATAATTCAGCATACGATGTTACTGTGCCCGCATCTTTCTGCTCCTCCTATTAGTCTGCTAGCCCACGCCGCATTAAGCATCTGTTGATGAGGATAAAAAATGATAAAATGGAAAATAAAACAATTTTTAAGCTTACCTTTCATCTGGAGAATCGTACAAAGATGAAATTGGAAGGGATTTATTGTTTCTTTTCACGCCCTTTTCTCACCGGCACCTCCACTTCTTCATAAATTGGCTGCTTACTTACGTTTTCCTTAGAGTGCTCATCACTATTTTCCTCCACCTGCTGCACTTCCTCAAGTTCTTCGTCTTCGCGCTGCTCTTCCTCCAGTTCTGGCTGTGAAGCCTCATTTTCTGCCCTTGGGTGCGAACAGGGACAATATCATGTGTAACTGGGTTTTTGCACAACCTCTTGATATGGCCAAATCTGCCACAACGTTTGCACTTCCTTTTCCTAGCTCCCAGTATTGAACCTTTATCGATGGAGGCTTTGATCCTTAGCTTTCTAGGCCTCCCAGGTGGCCTCCTAAGAACTGGTGGTTGAAGTTTGAACCCTGGATCGACAATCTCCCAATCATTTCATCGGCCATAGGTGGTACGTTTTCTGCATAAGTTGCAGCAAACTTGTCCACGGAGAAATAGTTGTCGACATAGTTCTATATTTCAGCTCCGCTATCCCTAAGCTTTAATATGAAGTAAATTGCATGGTGACATGGCAGACCAGTAATTTGACACTTCCTGCATGAACAAGTCTTGTTTCCAATGTCTACAGTGTACCACTGTTCAATTCCACGCTTGTATTCTGCATAAACCTCAGCCAATGTTCTGGAACTTCTGACCATCCTCATCTTTATCGTTCTCATTGCCCTGGTTCTTGCATTCAATAACATAACCACCTTTGGAACTATTTTATGGCCTAAAAAATTTCTTGCACAAATTCTTTGCCTTAAATCTATCTTCACCATTATGCACTGTCTTATTGCATCCAACAAAATAAAAATTCCAAGTGTCTTCATGCCTGAAATATTATCATTGAAACTCTCTGCCAAATTATTGCAAACAAAATCCACCTTGCTTAACTCACCAAACTTGATTCTGGCCCATACCTTAGTGTGATGTTCATGGTATTTTTCGACCTTTGGCACTACATACATGTTCTACAAGTAAGTAGCATGCGTGCTTGGGGTGGATGTGTATGCTGATCGCCACAAGTCCTCTTCGAAGATCTTTCCTTTGAACTTCTTCGTGAAGTTAGTAGTGAGGTGCCACATGCATTCCATATGCGCAACCCCAGGAAACACAGCATCAACAGCATTCTCAAGTCCCTCGCATGCACCGGTGTGTATCACCAAGCCTTCAGGGTGACCAATTACTACTCGTAGTCTCAGCGTGAACCATGTCCAGCTTTCATTTGATTCACCCTCAAGAACAGCATAAGCTACGGGTAGAAGCCAATTATGCGCGTCCAAAGCACAAGCAGAAGCAACATGTCCCATGAACTTCCCTGTTAAAGAAGTTGCGCCTATTGCCAAGTATGGCCTGTAGCCGTCTAGGAACCCCTTCTAGCATGCCTTTAGGGAGACAAAACATCTCCTGAAGCATATCTTAACTGCCTGCTTATACCTGACCCCCCTCGAGACCATTTCTCTTCCTTTCACAACCTCGTAATCAATGTCAACAACACTACCAAGTGATGTTTTCTCTGCTTGAGCTTTCAAACTATACAACATATGAAAATTGTCATTCCAATTGCCTTGAATGAAGTCTAGAGCCATCTCCTTCCCATCAAAGACTCTGTGGTAAGGAATCAGAATGTTAAACTTTTTGCTAATCTTTGCTCTGACTTCAGCAAGTGCAATGTTATGATCCTGCCTCACCTAGTCAAGTACAGTAGCAGCAATCCACTTGGTAGCCGCCGGTCTAATTTTATCACTTAAAGAAGTATTAGGTTAGTTGTGTTTCTTCGTGATTACTTTGATCTACATTTGATAAGAATCCAAATAATTCAGAGCTAGTTATCAGCAGAATAAATATGAGAAAGACTGAAACTAAATGTAGCTATTGCAACCTGAAATGGGTGTCCACCCCGCCTTGGAGATGCATGTAATATCCATTTACACACATTACTTTCCCTATAGTGCACCCTAAATCTCTTTTTGTCGCTCTTTTCAGTGATAAATTCGAACCCAATTCTGATTGCATAGGTTGCAACTGCATATCTGCAGTCCTCCACATTCTCAAAGATAATCCCCTCATCAATTGTAGGATTGTCCCTGTCAAAGTGTATCACTGGCATGTCCTCGTCTTCGTCGTCGTATCTACATCCCATTTCCACATCTTCACATTCTTCTTCCTCATCAGTCCCATAGTCAGGATCAAAGTTCGAACCAACCAAATATTCCCTACTCTCCATCCTATCAGGGTCAGCAGCCACATCTGGATATGCTTTCTCATCATCATCCGCACCGCCACACATTTAAGTGCCTTCATGCTCGCTTGACAAAGCATCATGCTCAAGGACAAGCTGTATAGACGTCCTGCGGTTACCAACACATATCCTTGCCATCACCACGGGACTAGAAACGCTAATTGGGGTATGCGGAAAGGGAATCACAGTTCTTACCCTTCAATGTGGACGCACGACACCTTCTCCGGGCTCCAAACCTCCAAAGCTCTGCACCCCGCTTCCTCTTCCCATGTTTTGTTGTCCTTTGTGCTCTCTAGACCTGAAGGAGATTCCGTGCTCTCCACCCGCGCAGGACCCATATACGTGTTCTCAAGCCTCACAAGATCCATCTCCGAGCAGGATCTGGATCACCAACGTCGTTGGGCACCTAACCCAACGGCCGACTCTTGGTTTTCGTTTCTAGACGCGCCTGGGCGGTGGACGGCGACAAGGAGACATGACAGGGAGGGGAGGGGACGGGCCATGAGGGGATGGCAGGGAGGACGACGACCCAAGGGGACTATGAGAGCGGTGCACGACTGAGCGCAGTGGCGGCGGCAGGAGCAGAGGAGCGGAGCGGAGCAGAGCTGGTTGCAACAAAACAAGGAAAATTGCACAATAATGTGTTGGTGGGCGGCACCAACCCTTGAACCTGGGACGCGCGCCGTCAAAGGTGGAGGAGGCGGTCCGCCTGTCAGAAAACATGCCACCTGTCAGCGCACTATGCACGGTAGCACTTCACGAATTTTTTTAGCAGGTCCCACATGTCAGTCTATTTGATCAAAACTAGCATGTAGTGCATGGCTGGTTCACGCGGTAGTTCCGAAAAAATCCCGTTGATCCAAACTTGAAGTGGAAGTTCGCTTCTTCTCCCTCGTCTCCTCGTCTCCTCGTACTGGTAGTTCCGCTTCATCTCCCTCGTTTGTTCTCATCTTCTTCTTCTCCTCGCAATGGTAGTTCTTCTTTCTTCCTCGATCAAAACATTCCTGCACGTAAGATCGATCTCCTGACCGACCCACTTCGCAAGATCGCCGACTACTTGCTAGAGAAAGAGGAGTACGTCGACACCTATGTTGCTTGTCGGGAAGTCTGCATCGATTGGCGCCACACTTTAAAGGTGCCCGAATTCCATCTCAACGACTAGATCATGATAGATCACACACTTCCAAACGTTGGCGACTTCACCTTCCTCGACCTCGCTACTAGTCGTTGCTTCAAGACGAATCTAATGGATGCCCTTCGCAGGTTCACATTCACATCCGATATATATATAACATTCATTTATTGGTATTTTCCATTGTAAACATCTTAGTGCTAACTAATGCCCTCTTCTTCCAAAAGATTCTACTTTGTCGGTGTTTCTCATGGCGTCATCATGCTTGCTCAGAGGGTGGAGCCGTATCAGATTCGGGTTCTGAACCCAATCACTCATAAGTCTCACACTGAGTTTCAAGCACACATACAGTCTGATCTTCTACAATCTGTCGTCGTGATGAAGTCCCCGACGATGGTGTTCGTTTGCATTGATTATCCAGATCATATTGCATGGGCCGATGAGAGCACCCCAAGGAGGCAAATCATTGAATCATTTGGAGAAGTATTGTATTCGCCACCTCCTGATATGCTTCTGGACTGCATGAAGGCATTCCGAGGGGAAGTATATGCATTACCTGAGAATGGATACATCTTGTCGACCAACATCCAGTTAGAGCATCGCGCGAGCACTGTCACGATGGCCAAAATAATTTCAGCCCCAGTCTTTGAACAGGTACGCGGAACCTACAAGTTTTACCTTGTGGAGTCAGATGGTGATCTGCTTCTTGTGTTGAACGAGGATTTCACCAAAGGGCAACCGGTATTGTACCGGGTGGACACGGAGAACTGCTCTCTCGAGGCCGTCGGTGACATTGGAAGTCGTGCCCTCTTCGTTGATTGCAATCGGTCTATCTCCATTGACACCAGGTTACACCCCACAGTCAAACCCGGTTGCATATACTACAGGAATTATATCAGACTGTACGATCATGAGGTTCAAGCCTAGAAAGAGGAACCAACAATGGTAATGTATGGCTTAAGTCTGGAACATATACCGAGGCCTTACCCTCTGGAGAAGATACTGGCAGCTCATTGCATATGGAGAGAGTTCTCTGAACATGTGTTGCAGCACGCGGGAGCCGCCGCCGACGAAATATATAGGGGAGAATGAATCCTATATTCATCCTAGGTTATTTGCTAGCATTTTCAGGTCTATTTTTCGAAGTAGAAATTTGTACTGTATTTATATTATTTCGATCAGCGGTATGCGTATTACCTTTCAGACAAAATTGTAATGTATTTAATTTTATTACTTTCAGAATTCAAAGTATTTATTTTTAGTAGCCTCTTTCAGAATTCTCTGTGTTCGACAGCAAGAGCCGGCAGTAGGCATCAGCTCAGTGCCGAAATTCAGGTTCCACATGGAAAATTGCACAATAATGTGTTGGTGGGCGGTACCAGCCCTCGAACCTGGGATGCGCGCCATCAAAGGTGGAGGAGGTGGGCCCGCCAGTTAGAAAACATGCCACGTCGGCATCCCCTGTTTCTGATGCCATTTAAAAAAATAAAACACGCCACGTCGTCATCCCCTGTTTCTGATGGTGTTGCTACAATCGACGGTACATGGTGGCATAGAAATAATATCGTATAAACATAAGGGAACAATTGTTAACATTTCTAAAATGAAACCCGGTCTCCTACCTGTCCTGGTACATTGCCCGATGAGGTGGATAGCCACGACCGATCTTTTTAGTACGTTCGCACTCTTATGCTGAGAATGGAAATAAAGATTGGGCGGTTAATGCAACGAGTGTCGAATTATTACCCTCTAAGGAAATGGAAGATGGTTATTTTCACGCGTGCCCGTAGTCCAAACCTACTATAAGTCGTCCACTCCCCTTCTCCGACAAACAACAGTTCACCTTGCGCAGCTCTTTCGCGTCGCACCACCTAGAGTAACATGAAGCCGCCTAAGCAGCCGCCGCCGCCACAACCGCCAAAACTGGGGTATTTAGCCCCTCTAAGGCAGGCCATGAAGCTCTACTTCAAGGCTGGTCTCCCATTGCCCTGCTAGGCAGATGATTTTCTCGAATGTGCCGAATCGGCCGCGGTGCCGATGGCGGCATCTTTGGCTCCGGATGCGGCAAGCAGGGCCAAGAGAGCGATGTAGAGAAATAGGCAGTGGGAACAAGGTACGTATCAAATCATTCACGAGAGCATGCCACCGAGGGTACACACCCTCGAACAGGGCAGTGCCAAGGTCTAGGAACTCTCTCGTCCATGCTTCGGCACGAGCTACCTTACCGCAGTGAGGGAGGCTGGGAACACGCCGTCTAAGGCAAAGATGCTCCATCCTACGCACCGTTGGAGGCCGTACCGTGACGGCGACCAAGCATCTACACTCAGCATGCTGGATTGTTCGATAGCCGGAGCCGGCAGCGGGCATCAGCTCAGCACCGAAATTCAGGTTCAAGTCCACATGGACCTACGATCCCAAGAAGAAGATGCTGAATTTCAATTTCGAAGAAATCGTTGCCGCGGTGTGGATGGTCCAACTGAACCGGGACTGGCACACGCAAATCGCTCATGCATGAGCGATGCAGATTTCTTGTAGTTTGGCGGGAAGGCAATAGATCAGTTTGGGTTAAATGATCAAAGAACTTATGTCCTCTCAAGGCAATTGGCCAGTCAACTTTTCTGGTGGAGATCCGTAGTTTCTTCAGTGTAGAATAGTTAAGTTCAGACTGAAGAATGGCTTTTATAGATGAAATGCTGACGAATTGTTCTATAAACTTGTAGGAAGTTTAGCCCACTTTTGTGCAGGTATAAGACCCTTTTGTATGGAAGTACTACTGTTGTAAGAAAATACTATCAAGTATTTATTTCCTTCAATTACTAGTCATGGTTAAATCTGGTTAACTGGCATTTTTATCCCAGACTACAAATTTTGCGTCTGATGTCTATGCTGTAAACCATTTTTCCTTTGTCTTGTGTTATCTGCAAAATAGTCCTGCGATTCAACGTGTTACAAATATAGCTACCTTGTACTTGAAGAGGAGATGGACTACATTTCCCGGCATCCACAGAATTCACATTGCTCACTACCAGACCACCCTCTTTTCATGAGGTTGTCCTTGGTTATTCACAGAAATTATAAAGCACGGTGTTCAACTACATCGATTCAAAGTATTACACACACCACACCAAATTCATTACCCACACATACTTCATCAATTCAAACTATTACACACACATACTACTTCAAATTCATTACCCACACATACCTCTCCATACTACAAATTCATTAGCCACACATACCACGGCAATTCAATAGAGATCTGTCTTCACTCGAGGGAAATTAGAACCACCAGCTCATCCAAGCCCAGTTCCCCCACCGAAACTGTGTGCACCATCTCGAAATGGTGGTGGTCATGTGTCATCGATCTTTCTAGGACAACACTGCAGGCGATGAGGGTGCTTTCTGGCAGCCTCTTTGCGGACCTGAATGCCATGTACCGATTCCAGAACCTCCTCCAGGTGGATGATGACCGGGTGCTTCCAGCAAAGCTGTCACTCTGCCGTGCTTGGAATTTGCACCTCGTACATCTTAGGAACGGCATCAGGATCTTTCAGCCATGCCTTTACCTCGATGACCCATCTGTCGCTCGGTGGCACAATTTCCACCAGCTCGCCGCCAAGGCTACTGACGACCTGCTTGAGGGCCCTCGGCTCCCAAGCATCCAATGGGAGGCCGTCAAAGCCAAGTTTGGAGAAGAAACAAAGCTGCCCCACATGATCGTCCCACCCACAGGCGCGATGCCTATGCATGAAGCTCATTTGCTCCCCGCAGCACTCGAAAGAACGGGAAGAATGCAGAACGCACTCGGTGTCTGAGATGTTCTCGAACCGAACGAAAAAATCGAATGGCGGCGCGCATACCTCAATCTTGACCTCATTTCGTCCGATCCCAAAACTAGACCTGAAAGCCGACAGCAACTCTGCCGGTGACACGGCGGGACGGACGCCCAACACGGTGGCCATGAGAGCGTGGTCGTTGAACTGCTGTGCCAGGGCTACCATGCCTAGGGTGAGCGGCAGCACGCAACTTCTCGAGGCCGATCGCCGGCCTGGATCACCCGATGGGACGTGCTCCGCCGTGTGAGAAGGACTAGCCAGAGGCGAGATATTGGTCCAGGGATGTGAAGCTCTGATACGACGGACGATGCAACGGCGACGGCTGCGAGCATCGATTAGAGACGTGGGAGGTTTACGGACATGGCGGGGACGCAAATTAGAGCAAGTGCGAGCTCCGATCTGAGACGAGCAGCGGGAGCTGAGCAAATGTTATGGGGAGGGGAGTAGGGGAGAATACTAGAGCAGAGCAAAGAAATAGATCTGGTCCACTCAGGGATCTGGTCCATGCAGGGGTAAGCTTTTCCACGACTGCAAAAGATAACGGGGAATACTAACAGGGCAGGCCAAGAAGAGTTGACCTAACGGAGGTATTTGACTTCAACTGTTTTTTGTCTGGTTCAAACGACCGTTTGGCCGTTAGATTTGCATTTACCCCGATTTGGCCCTTTTGGAAATTGGCAATTCTACTACAGCCTCTCCGCGCGATTGATGAAAACTCGGGTACCGGGATGCACTCGCCCGAGAAGTTTAGTACTGCAAACGAACAATCCCGGATTAGGGAGAGTGGCCAAACTGTTTATTTGGCTAAGTGTGAAAGTTCTGTGGCACATTCCCACAGAATGCGCCGCAGAAGTTCCAACTTCTGTGGCGCATTCTGTGGGAATGTGCCACAGAACTTTTGGACATAGTACAAAAAAGCGCGACGTTGTAGTTTGACAAGATCGCATACTTGTCCTAGTGGTCTTTCTCGCTAGACCTCACCTGGGGCATCCAAGTTCGAATCCTGACTGTCTCACACCTTTCTTCCTTTTAAAAAAAATATTTTTTAATTACACACATATGCATATTTATTCAAAAAAGCAAGAACATATACATACATGCATATTTATTCAAAAAAACCTCCCGAATGATATATATATATATATATGTGTGTGTGTGCTTGTCACACACAAATGTGAATTTGTATACCCACATGAATATCACCTTATATGTTTTAGTCTCTAACTAATACCCACACTAATATCACATTATACCCACATGAATTAATACACCAAAAAGACACACAATTGCTAGCGTATCTTCACAATCCTCTTGCCCATTTTCTTCGCGGTTGAATACTTTAGCCCGTGCATTTTGAGATTTCTTCTTGTGAATGGACAACCTTTAGTAGGTAGTGTGGTATTCCTTCTTACTTTAGTAGTAGTAGGCAACTCGAAGTACTTGTCGAATTCCTCTTCGATCTTCGGGTCGCCATTTTTGTCGAAGTTTTGCTCGTTGGCAGCTCCTTCCATTCGGATGATGCTCCTCTTGCCCCTTGTAACTACAACACGGTTGGGCTTTGACGGGTCGGTAATAAAAAAACATTGATCAACTTGGCTAGCGAGTACCCAAGGCTCATTTTTTGCGGAGGCGTTCTTCGTCGATTTGGCCTCTGGTATAACCATTGTGGTGAAATACCGGCCTTCTTTTTCCATGTTCTTGGCCCATCTAACACAGAACATCGGTACGATCTCTCCACAGTAGTCGAGCTCCCATATCTCCTCGATCCTTCCGTAGAATATTTCCATGATAGTAGTCTCGTCATCGGCGAAGTATAACATAGTTACTCCTGAGTTTTGATATTTGCTATTCCTATCCTTTTCCTCGGTGTACAATCTGTAACCGTTTATGTCGTATGACTGATAGGTCCTTAGGTTGTGCCCTGGGCCCTGCGACAAGGAGGATATGAGTTTTTGATCTTCCGTAGAAGACGTCTATGGGGGATTGTCCAGTTGCCTTTTCTTTAACCAACCCGTGAAGCTAGAGTTGTGCTCTCTGGTTACGTCTCCCTTCTTCCTTGGCTGGCCCTGGTCGATGTACTCCTGCTCGATTAATCTTTTGTGCTCTTCGACCCAAGGGACGACCACTTCAATGTGTTGTAGCGCGACTCGGTGTGCCCTTTCAAAGTCTGTGCATCGACCATCAATGCCGACATGCAGTGAGAGGCAGCCCTAGCGGTGACCATATCCACCGAGCGTGCCGAGGTGCTTCTTGGTGGTTATTCCAACATCCTCATTCTCGGTGGTAAGATAATTCTGGCAGAAGGAGATGCACTCGTAGATCAGAAATCCCTTGGCTATGCTTCCATCTGGATGGGACATTGTTGTGAATGAATCCTTTGATGACACCGTTTAGCCTTTCAAATGGCATCATGTTGTGCAGGAAGGTTGGCCCGAGCTGGATGATGTCATCCATGACATGTACAAGAAGATGTACCATGATTTCGAAGAATGCGAGCGAGAAGTAAATCTCAAGCTTGCATAGTGTCATCACGATCTCTTCCTGTAGCCTGTCGAGCTACTTCACATAGATCGACTTCCTAGATACGACATCGAAAAAGTTACAGAGACCAAACAACGTCTCATGAACATGCTCGTCCATTATCCCATGGATCACAACAAGGAGTATCTGCGTCATCAGCACGTGACAGTCGCGAGACTTCATACCACTGAACCTCTTCTTTGCCATGTCCAGATATCTTCTTATCTTCCCCGAGTAACCATGAGGAACTCTCACTCCTAGGAGGCACCTGAAAAACTACTCGAGCTCCTCCAGACTCAGGGTGAAGCAAGCAGCGCGAAGCACCACCTCATTCTTCTTAACTCTTTTGTGGTGACCTTGAGTCCCTTCCGTCTGATCATCATCACTATCAGGGTACTAAAGCTCTTTCTTGATGCCAAGCAATTTAAGGTCCTTTCTTGCTTTCGGCCCATCCTTGGTCCTCTCCGGCATGTTCAGTAGAGTGCCAAGAAGACTCTCGGCAATGTTCTTCATGATGTGCATTACATCGAGGCTATGGGGAGTGTGGAGGACCTTCCAGTATGGCAGGTCCCAGAAAACAGACCTTGCTTTCCATACACCCAGCAACGCCTTTGTCCTCGGTCGTTTTTTCCCGGTGTAGGGCAATCTACCCAATTATTCAAAAGCTCCTCGATTTCTTCGTCGTTCCTCAAACGTGGGGCTCTTTCGAAATCGTCCTTACCATTGAATAGTTCACCGCCTTTTATCCACGGGTGAGCCATGCGGAGCCACTTTCGAGTACCTTGAAACACGGTTTTCGAAGACCCGAGATCCCTTGGTAGCTGGAGATGTGGTGTCTCATCGATGCACTTGACGCATGAATTGTGTCCATGGTTCACCTGGGCCGATACATATGCGTAACATGGATAGTCCTGCACCGTCGTGAGAAACGCGGCTCTCAGATAGAAATATTATTTAGTGTAGGCGTCCGACGTATGGGTCGGCGTCTCCCACAAGCTGGCTAACTCCTCTCTCAACAGCCTGAGATATAGATGCATATCCATACCTGGTTGTTTTGGCTCCTGAATAAGAATGCTCATGTGTACGTACCTTTGCTTCGTGCACAACCACGGGGGGAGGTTGTACGGCCATACAAACACGGGCCAGGTGCTATGCATGCTACTCTGGTTTCCAAAAGGATTGAGTCCATCGGTGCTCATACCCAGCCTGACGTTCCTTGCATCACCCCCGAACTCTTCGAACTTGATGTCTAATGCATTCCACTGGCTATCGTCTGAAGGGTGTGTCAGGATCTTCACCTTCTCTAGATCATCTTCGGGTTTCTCCCTTTCCGCCTGCCATTGCATGAGCTTTGCTTCCTTAGGATCTACGAAATATCGCTACAGACGAGGGGTGATAGGAAAGTACCATACCACTTTTTGAGGAACTTTGTTGTTCCCTCTCTTGTACCGTCCTTGGCCACACACCGAACATGTGGTTCTCTCCGCGTACTCGTTCTGATAAAGTGTGCAATCATTGATGCATGCGTGGTATTTAATGTGTGTTTGGTCGAGAGGGCACATGATTTTCTTTCCCTCCTCGATACTTGTTGTACATGTGTTCCCCCTAGGAAGTTGGTTGTGCCAGTATTCCATGTTCACGTTGAAGCTCACATCGGTCCATTCGTGTTTGGCCTTCATCTCCAGAGCCTTGAGCGTTACACTCAAACGTGTATCCTCGGGGCGACACCTAGGATACAATGGAGTCATCCCGTCTACCTCCATTTGGGACAACTTGGCTTTCTCTCTAGCTGCAGCTTTGTCATTGCTCGTCTCCTTGAGGAGAAGTTCTTGAACATGAGGGTCCTGCAAGGCTGAAGTTAGCAGCGTCTGTGTGTTCGCGTCTTCTCCTTCTTCATGATGATCATGCCTGTCGCCATCTTCTTCTTCATGCTAATCATACCCGCTGTCATCTCCTTTCATCATAATGATCATGCCCACTGGCATATCCTTCGTCATGATGATCATGCCCGGTAGACTCTTCGTCTTATCGCCAGCCCATGTCTTCGTGACCACCATGTCCTGCCGGTGCCTCATTGAGCTCACGCATGAAACCGCGCCTGAACAGGTGACCCTCCAATTGTCCAGAATTAGGGTCGATCCAGCGCTGGAGTTTGCATGTTCGACATGGATAGCTTATCATGGTCTTGTTGTTCAGAATCATGTCCTCCTTCGCGTATTTCTTGTACCTAGAAATTCGACCTTCACTCATCGTGAGGACCATGGTTGCCTGAGTGGTCAAAACAGAGAGTATAGGATAGAACCACACCATATGAACACACACATGCATTAATGCTAGCCAGAAAAATTCGGCCTGACCTTTCCTAAAGTTAGGACATATGGGTAGTGCAAAAATTTGCCGAAATGGAAATGAATCAACATTTCAGCAAACATCCATGCACCACATAGGCCGGGACAACAACAAGCAAGCAACGAAAAACATCCTCCCAATATAAACATTCATGCACCACACAAGCATCATCTCGCCATGCATCGCACACACACCGCCCGCGCGACAAGCTTCACCTACATGTTCATGGCCAAGTACTCACCTAGTAGACTAAATAATAGCGAGACCAGACCATGCGATGAGTGAGTGTGGACAAATAGATCTACAAGTTAGTGGAGAGGAAATTAGTACGCAAATAGAGATATGAGAGAGAAAAGTAAGGAACTTTTAGATCTACAAGTTGAAGGGAAGCTTCCACTTACCAATCTATGGACTAAAGTAGGTTTAGTTACAAGAAAATGGAGAAACTATGGGCAAAATGGGGTGGGAGGGAGGAGGAAGACGAGCTGGGAGGAGGTAGAAAGGAAGAAGAGATGTGAAATGGGTGGTGGTGGATAGATAGGGTGGGAGCTTGCCACCTTTTTCACATGGATCTGGACGCCATCATCTGTGGCGCATATGGCAGAAATGCGCCATAGAAGCTCAAACTTCTGTGGCTCATATGGCTATATGCGCCATAGAACAAGGTGGTGCAGGTTAATGTGGTGGGACCTAGGTTACATTTTTGTGGCGCATGTGTGGATATACGCCTCAGAAGTCAAACATATATGTGGCGCATATCCACACATGCGCCACAGAAAGTTGGTCAAATAGATTCCATGGTGGGGCCCGCCTCCATATTCTGTGGCACATAATTAAAAATGCGCCACAGAAGAGGCAACTTCTACGGCGCATATGTCCTTATGTGCCAAAGAATGTGGATCGCCCCACCCTGGCTAGCGAGTCCCACCTTACTTCTGTGGCGCATGTTCTGAGAAATGCACCATAGAAGTTTTCAGTATCTGTGGCGCATATTTTCTAGTGCACCACTAATAAATATCTGTGGCGCATGGTTTTACATATGCACCACAGAGTATCTTGTCTACCTATAAGTTGTTTCCTAGTAGTGCGTGATCCAAGTTTTTTTTGGCTTTTTTGGCGGTTGGCCTGCTGGGCCACCAAGGTTTCTGATTTTATTAGATAGTTTCACTACTTTATACTGTCTCCCGATGGGAGTAATACCTTTTTGAGGATACACTAGTGTAAAACTCAAAGGTGTTTGCAATCATGGCTATACTTTATGCACAACTGGATTTCTATCGGGTGCACGCCACCGCTCCCGATGGGAGTAGCCCCCAAGGCTATTTTCGGATCCCTTTATCTAGACATTGGCTAATAGTTGTTGTTAGCTTGATGGAAAGCATTGATCTTTTGCACAATAAAATGATTAAGGTAAAAATAACGTATCTCTCTATATATAAGGCAAAACAAATTGATGTTACATTATTCTTTGAATGGATGGCCTTTAGCCGTTGTCCTGGTTATTCTGGCTTAATAATCCAAACCGTAACTCTTATTTTATTACTTATGCGTAAAAGCATCGTAGATGTGCTATGTTCCATGGATTTGAGTAATTTACTCATGTCTTCTTATCTTGTAGTTGATATGCTCCTCTGGGAATAATGTTTGTCACGATATATGGTCCTTCCCATGGTGATTCTAACTTCTTGTGACCATCTTGCTTGAGGCGAAGAACTAGGTCCCCTACTACAAAGGACCTCGACCGCAATCTTCTCCTATGGTAATTGCGCAGGTTTTGCTCGTACATAGTTGCTCTTTAGAGGGCTTCATCTCGAGCTTCATCAAGTGCATCCACATCATCTTCAAGTGATTCTCTTGTTTCCTCTTTATCATATGCAGCTACTCTTGGGGATTCGTGTGACACCTCAACAGGAAGCACGGCTTCCACACCGTAGACCAAAAAGAAAGGCGTCTCTTGTGTTGAATTATTTGGAGTTGTACGTAAACTCCATAATACAAATGGCAATTCATCCACCCATGCTCCTTTTGCTCTATCAAGTGGTGCTAGTAGTCTTTTCTTGAGTCTAGAGGTAACTAGTCCATTGGCCTTTTCTACCTATCCATTTGTTTGCGGGTGAGCTACCGATGCGTAGCTTATTTTGATGCCCATCTCCTAGCAGTACTCTTTGAAATCATTGGAAGTGAAGTTGGTCCCATTGTCCATGATGATGCTGTTCGGTACGCCAAACCGAAATACTATGGATTTGATAAAATTCACACCCGAAGTCTAGTCTTGGGTGGTGACAGGCATTGCTTCAATCCATTTAGTAAATTTGTCGACTGCCACCAGCAGAAAGACGTGTCCTCTTGGTGATGATTTGTGAAGTTTTCCCACCATATCGAGTCCCCATTGAGCAAAGGGCTAGGCCAGAGGTATAGGATTCAACTCAGCAGCGGGTGCTCCAGGCTTTGTTGCGAAGCGTTGACATGCCTCACATGTTCAATGTCTTTTGCATCTTGAACTGTAGTGAGCCAGTAAAATCCTACTCTGAATGCTTATGCAGCAATTGCTCGGCTACTAGCACGATGACCGCTAACTCATTCGTGTATATCTTTGAGTATAATTTTTCTTCTTCGGGTGTTACGCAACGCTGCAACACGCCAAAAATACTTCTCTTGTATAGTTCCCCTTTGATTATCCTGAAGGCCTTCGATCGTCGGGTGATTCGTCGGGCTTCTATCACATCTTTTGGTAACTCTCCATTAGTCATATATGCTATATACGGCTATGATATGTTGCTAACGTATCAATAATTTTTGATGTTCCATGCTTGGTTTTATCTACTTTCTTATGTTTTGTTCCAACTTTGGAGTACTTTTCATAGACTTTCATGGACGAACCTATTAACAAGATGCCACGGTGCCAGTTGCCTGTTTTCTGCTGTTTTTGGTTCCAGGAAAGTCAGAAAATGAATATTCTCGGAATTGGACGGGAGAAAAGCCAAAGTTGATATTTTACCAGAAGACTCACGGAGCCAGAAGACGAGACAGAGAGGGGCCACATGGTGGCCACACCACCCCTAGGCGCAGGTCCCCTCTGGCTGCGCCAGGGCATGGTGTGGGCCCCCTAGCCGCCCACCGACCTTGCCTCTTCGCCTATAAGATGCCTCCCGATGCAAAAACCCTAAGTCGTCCAGCCTCCAGCCACGAACAGTTTCACAGCACCGCCGCCACCGAAGGGGAGATTCGGGGACAGAAAGTCTCTGTTCCGGCACCCCACCGGGACGGGGAAGTGCCCCCGGAGCCATCTCCATCGATCTTCACCAACGTTGCTGATTCCCATGATGAGGAGGGAGTAGTTCTTCCTCGAGGCTAAGGGTTCTACCGATAGCTATGTGTTCATCTCTCTCTCTCTATGCATGATCATATTGTGATCATGAGCTTTGTAATCTAGTAGATCTACCTTGCTACTCAAGTGCTTTAATAGATCTCTACTCTCCCCATGTGTGTGAAGTTGACAGTGTGCACACCATGGTGGCACTTAGGCTAGAGATTACAAATACTTGTTATGAGTTATATTTGGAGTTGGATGTATTTATGAAATGGTGGTGTTTGTTGGAACCATCTAGTGCTCAAGGTGATAGTGTGGGGTTATCTAGATGTGGAAAGCAAACTTTGAGGTGTGCTGTTATAGCCCTACAATCGATTAGAGTGTCCAATCGAAGAGTAGTTAAGAGTAGTAGCATAAAGAGAAGATATTTATATGAGAGCGTTCACTAGTGAAAGTATGATCCCTAGGCCTTGTTTCTAAGCATTGATACACCGTTTACAATTAGATCTGTTACATGTTTGCTTGCTTCCATATTTATTTCAGTTTTCCTTTAGTCTTTTCCCACGGCAACCACATGCCAACAAGCTATTTTCTATCACCGTTACCACTTATAATTATCTATACCACTTGTATTTCACTATCTCTTCGCGGAACTAGTGCACCTATACACTTGAAAAGTGTATTGGGTGTGTACTCACATCCTCCGGTGTGAGTGATCGAAGTTATTTCCTTTAGATTCTGCAATTTTGTCTTTTTGTTTCTTGTTTTTATTTTCACTAGTTAGGCTTAATGGAAAACAACAACAAAATTAGATAGCTTTATAGTATTTATATTGAGTTAGGACATGAAATGTTTGAAGAGAAAATTAAAAACCTATGGAACTTTATTTGCATGCTAATAGCAATGTTGTTAGTATGAATTCTTTGGACACCATTATTGTGAATGTTATGGAAAAGTCTAAGCTTGGGGAATCTAGTTTTTATGAAAATAATCTTTTTAGTTCCCCGGCTTTGGAAGATAGCTATTATATTGCTTATGATGATACAAAACCTCCAATATATGATGATTACAATGATGAATATGATATTTTTAGTCCACCTACTATTGAGGAGGCAATTAATTATGACTACAATATACCTCCTATATTTGATGATTATGGTGATGAGAATAATAATGATAGCTATTTTGTTGAATTTGCTCCCACCACAATTAATCGGAATGACTATGCTTATGTGGAGATTAATAATAATTATATGCATGTGGCTCATGATAAGAATGTTTTATGTGATAGTTATATTTTTAATTTTATTCATGATGCTACTAAAAGTTATTATGAGAGAGGGAAACATGGTTTTATGTATCTCAACAATATTAAGTTTCCCCTCTCTATGTTGAAAGTGTTGAAGTTGGACTTGTTTTGCTTTTCTATGCTTGTTGCTTTGTTCTTTCATGACTTGTTTATTTACAAGATTCATATGCATAGGAAGTGGGTTAGACTTAAATGTGCTTTGAATTTGCTTTTGATGCTCTCCTTTACTTCAATTTATATTTCTTATGTGAGCATCTTCTCAAACTATCATGCCTAACTTAAAGGCGTTAAAGAAAAGTACTTATTGGGAGATAACCCAAAAGTTTTAGATGAGTCTTGGAAGTTATTACTTCAGTAATAACCGCTCCTTGTCCTTTTTATTTGCTTTTGTGCCAAGAGTAACCTCTAATGAGAGAAAAGTAATGATTGGAAAAGTTGCTGTCCTAAAACAGATTTCTGTACTTCACCGTAAAAATTCGTGTAAAATATCTGTACGTCCTTTTGAGGTGTGAATTTTTGTGCTTCTGCCCCAGGTTGTTATATAACTTTCGTTAGTTCAACACGTTTTGATTTGAGCAACAGAAGGTCTTTGAAAAAATTCGTATTTACCTGCTGGTCTGTTTTGACAGATTTCTGCCATTATTTGCATTTGCTTCTTGTTGCTTCCTTTTTGAGTTCTTTTGGGGAGTTGAGTTTTTTGAGGGAAGTGCTACAGTAGCTTATAATTTAATGGAATTTTTATTGGTGTTTAAACTGAACCCAAATACTTATTATTTTGAGTGCACAAATGTTGCTAATAAAGATTGTGTGATGTTTATGAAGGAAAAATTCCAGGTGTATGGAAGGAACGAGTAATGAGATGAAGGATGGACTAAATCTCAACCTTGGAGATTCCACGCGTGTCACCCAAATAAATATCCAAGAAGTACAAGCGTCAAAGCTTGGGGATGCCCAAGGCATCCCCTTATTCATCAATAAAAATCCTAGGTTTTTTCCAAACGCTTTATTTTTATTGTTTCATGCACAATTGTGTTGTTTTTGGAGCGTCTTCTTTTTTGTTTTCGTTTTGGTTTTTCGTTTGCTTGGTTTGCTTAGTTTGCTGAATAAATTGGTTGGACCCCCTGTTTCATACATTGGTTTTCAAATAGTTTGGTTTGGATTGGAAAAGAGCAGGAAAGCTCATGCTTAAGTGGTAAACAGAGCTTGTTTTTGACAGTGGCCTATGATTTGTCATGCCATGCTTGGTATTGTTTTGGATTTATGCTTATTATTCTTTGCTGTAGCATGAATTGTTTTAAACAATTGAGATTGCTTAATGTGCTTTGGATGAATCATGCGTTGTTTTAGCATATTAAAGCATAGTATTGTGGTATTCTCCTTTGATGCTTTATTTGGGTTGACTTGGCGTATGCTAACACCATGTTATGACTATCCAAAGTCACCATAGCCTTTATGATCCTTTAGTTTTCAACTTGCAGTATCACTTTATGCTTTGATCAATGATGTTTTGTCGCTCTGCATGGTTATGGCCATTATTGCTCTCTTAGTTTGTCGCTCCCAGTCTTTTGCTAGCCTCCTTAACCTAGTATGAGTTCCACTCATGCATCCAACTCCTAAAACCAAGTTATTCCAAATAGTCCACCATACCTACCTATTAGCATTTGCTATTCCAAGTATATTCATGTTTTTATCTACCTTCCGAATTAAATTTGTTATGTGAAAATTAGTGATTAAAGCTCTCACGAACTTGATGGCACACTTTACTTTCTTGCATTTAATAAACTTGAACCATTGTGTCCATCTTTGTTGCATATATGCTTGTGCTTTATAATTTGAAATTAGCAGAACCATGTATCATGGGGAACGCTTTCAACATTGCACTTGTACTTTGTACCCCGTTGATATCATGTTCTTTTGCTTATGGATACCGGCGGTGTGAAATAAAAGTGGAAATTGTAAGATCATGGAGTTTGTATGTGTGTTAGAGAAACGCCTGGGTCGCTAGCCTAAGCCATGCCTAATCATGGTGGAAACTTGCAGCATCACCATAATGAGCACTCTATGAAGCATCCTCAATAAAAACCTATGCAAGTAGCAAATAAAAAGATCATTGAGATGCTCATTGTCTGCTTGCCTTGTCATTTTGATTATGGGATAGCTCCTATATCATGTGTAGGGGTACCCCGTTGCCGGTTCTTTATGATACATATGTACTTACAATGATAAGAGCTTACTCATGACTAAAGTTGAGTAGCATGAGGTTCGGTCTTCATAAGTAAGGGGCATAAGATTTCGGCTTATAACTTGTCAAGCATATACTCTTAGTTGTGTCACTTTAACCTTAATCACCTTAAAGATGCTTATGATAGGTGCAATGAGAGCTGAAAGCTAATAAGTACCATAATTTTTGGAAGCTCTTTATGAAACTTGAATCCCTACTTCCTTCTATGAAGGCCTTTCTTTTACCTTTATGTTGAGTCCCCACCTTCTATCTTTATGCACCTACTTTGAGAGCATAGTGGCCATTCTTCGTTCTATGTGCATTATCTCAAGACTTGTTGATTGATGCATACTTTGATATTGCTTGTTTTAAACTATTTGTATCTAGCCACTCTTATGAACTTTGAAGGTGTCCTATGCGTTTATGTTTGCTACTCTATGAGGGACAAGCTGAATGCCACTATGCTATGTTTTCTTTATGTGAAACAAACAAACGTCTTGCAAAGCATTTTTATTCATGAATCTTTTGTTTATGCCTTTCATGTTGCAAGTTAGTTTCTTTGTCTTATTGCTAGAACTTTGTCTTTCATGTTTTGATTGAAGTACTATGATCCCAGCTATCAATGTTTTACAAATACTTTGATCAAGTTTATGATGGTGCATGTCACCTAAAAAATTATTCTTTCTTTTTATCACTTACCTACTCGAGGACTAGCATGAGTTAAGCTTAGGGATGTTGATACGTTGCTAATGTATCCATAATTTTTGATGTTCCAAGCTGGGCTTTATCTACTTTCTTATGTTTTGTTCCAACTTTGGAGTACTTTTCATAGACTTTCTTGGACTAACCTATTAACAAGATGCCACAGTGCTAGTTACCTGTTTTCTACTATTTTTGGTTCAAGGAAAGTTAGAAAATGAATATTCTCGGAATTGGACGGGACATAAGCCAAAGTTGATATTTTACTGGAAGACTCACGGAGCCAGAAGACGAGACGGAGAGGGGCCACAGGGTGGCCTCACCACCCCTAGGCGCGGGTCCCCTCTGGCCGCGCCAAGGCATTGTATGGGCCCCCTGGCCGCCCACCGACCTTGCCTCTTCACCTATAAGATGCCTCCCGATGCAAAACCCCTAAGGGGATATTCGGGGGATAGAAAGTCTCTGTTCCGGAACCCTGCCGGGACGGGGAAGTGCCCCCGGAGCCATCTCCACCACCATCTCCATCACCGTTGCTGATTCCCATGATGAGGAGGGAGTAGTTCTTCCTCAAGGCTAAGGGTTCTACCGGTAGCTATGTGTTCATCTCTCTCTCTCTATGCATGATCATATTGTGATCATGAGCTTTGTAATCAAGCAGATCTACCTTGCTACTCAAGTGCTTTAATAGATCTCTGCTCACCCCATGTGTGTGAAGTTGACAGTGTGCACACCATGGTGGCACTTAGGCTAGAGATTACAAATACTTGTTGTGAGTTATATTTGGAGTTGGATGTCTTTATGAAATTGCGGTGTTTGTTGAAACCATCTAGTGCTCAAGGTGACAGTGTGGGGTTATCTAGATGTGGAAGGCAAACTTTGAGGTGTGCTATTATAGCCCTACAATCGATTAGAGTGTCCAACCGGAGAGTAGTTAAGAGTAGTATCATAAAGAGAAGATATTTATATGAGAGTGTTCACTAGTGAAAGTATGATCCCTAGGACTTGTTTCTAAGCATTGATACACCATCTACAATTAGATCTGTTACATGTTTGCTTGCTTCCATCTTTATTTCAGTTTGCCTTTAGTCTTTTCCCACGTGAACCACATGCCAGCAAGCTATTTTCTATCACCGTTACCACTTATAATTATCTATACCACTTGTATTTCACTATCTCTTCGCCAAACTAGTGCACCTTTGCACTTGACAAGTGTATTGGGTGTGTTGGGGATACAAGAGACTTCTTGTATCTTGATTGCAGGGTTGCTTGAGAGGGGCTACCTTTGACCATTTCCTCCCTGAGTTCGATGAACCTTGCGTGATCCTCTTAAGGGAAAACTTGCTGCTATTCTACAAACCTCTACACTTGGAGGCCCAACAACTGTCTATAAGAATAGAAGTGCGTAGACATCAGGTTGCATCCAGGTGGGATCAATTAGCATGACCTCTTCAATTTCTTGTTCTTCTTCTTCGATGGCTTCTTGTATGTTCTTGGCTTCTGAAGGAGCCCCCGAGTCTTTTTGCGAATGTTTCTTTTCCCTGTTTTTGGTGCTATAACCTCGGAGATTCTTTTTGCTTTGATCGATCGCTCTATTATTTCCTCCCAAAAAACTCCGGGTGGCATTGATAAGCACAAGGACCTGATATTTGCTAGATTGCCGGCTTCCTCATTTCTTGGTCTTCCTATATGTGATACTTCACACCCATCAAATTGAGCATCCATAATACTATATAGATCATGACAAGCACTCATATTTTTGCTGACGGCGTCACACTTGTTCATTGCTTGTTGTGCCACAAGATTGGAATCTCTGAAGATTTTGAGGCGAGTTGCACCGCAAGCTTTGGCCATTGGCATGCCATGCAACAGGGCCTCGTATACCGCTACATTATTGGATGCATTCACAAAGCTCATCCGAAGTATATATCGAATTTTGTCGCCTTTAGGTGATACTAGTACGACTCCTGCTCCTGCTCCCTCCGTTCTTTTTGATCCATCAATACATTGTCCAGACACTAGAAAGGTCTGGTGGACCCGCACATTGCAACTCCGTCCACTTTCTGATGAAATCCGGCACAACTTGTGACTTAATTGCTTTACGCTTCACATACGTGATATCCTGAGGGGATAATTCAATGCCCCATAGAGAGACACGTCTAGTTGCTTCTAGATTGTTGAGGATGCTTGACAAAGGCGCTTCGTTGACCACTACGATTGGATGCTATGAAAAAGAGTGGCGTAGTTTTCGTGCTGTCATAAATACCCCGTATGCTAGTTTCTGGTAGTGTGGGTACCTTTGTTTGGATGGCGATAGAACCTCGCTCAGGAAGTAAACTGGCCAAGATCGTGCTGTCATAAATACACCATGGGTCTTCCCTTCTTCGGGTCGGTCTACGACCAAGATCGTGCTGACCACCTGATTTGTGGTAGCGATATACAGGAGTAAAGGCTCTTTCTCTTTTGGCAACACGACGACAGGAGATGTCGAAAGTGTCCTTTTAAGGTCTTCAAAGGCGCGCCGAGCTTCTTTTGTCCACTCGAATTTTTCTAATTTCCTCATGAGGGTGTAGAATGGCAGCACTTTTTCTCCTAACCTTGCAATAAAACGACTGAGTGTCGTTACCGGCCCTGCCAGTTGCTGTATGCCACGCAGATTTGTTGGCTTCTTCATTGTTAGGATTTCTTGTATTTTTGGGGATTAGCCTCGATTCCCCTAGCTAATACAAAATATCCGAGGAGTTTCCCTGCCGGGACTCCAAAGGAACATTTATTGGGATTCAGCTTAATGCTAAACTTGTCGGGATTTTTGAATGTTTCTTCGAGGTCCTTGATCAAAGCAGATCCTTGACCTGTTTTAACTATGACGTCATCGATATACACTTGCACATTTGTGCCTATTTGGCTGCCCAGAAATTTCCGCATCATCCGCTGATATGCTACTCCAGCGTTCTTGAGGCCAAGAGGCATTGTTTTGTAGCAGAATACACCATAGGGTGTTTATAAACGCTGTTTTCTCCTGATCTTATCTCTTATTCTAATCTGGTGGTATCCTGAGTAAGCGTCCAAGCAAGAAAGACGTTCGCATCTCGTAGTTGCATCGATTTTTTGATCGATTCGCGGCAATGGGAAGTTATCTTTTGGGCAATGCTTGTTCAATGGAGTAAAGTCGATGCACATCCGAAGTTCTGTAGTGTTTTTCTTTGGAACACATACTGGGTTTGCGAGCCACTCTGATTTCGTTAGTTCTTTGATAAAATTGGCATCAATGCGGTGATGGAGCTCCCTAATGGCCTTGCGCTTTGGCTCTGCGAAGTGACGAAGCGGCTGCTTTACTGGCTTCGCCTTTGGATCTAGATTTAATGCATGCTCAGCAAGTTCCCTGGGAATTCCCGGCATGTCAGAAGGTAGCCATGCGAAAATATCCCAGTGCTCACGGAGGAACTCGATGAGTGCGCTTTCCTATGCGGGTTAGCAGGGTGGATATGTACTTATTTTGTGTCTTTTGTTGTGTCAAAAGCCTGATCGGGATTGACATGCGCTACTTCTAGAGGTTGTTCATTTGCTGAAGTTTTGAGTTGTGCAGAGCCTGATTGCAGCTATCAAAACGTGCGAAGCTTCCTTGTACCATGATAATTCCCTTTGGTGCTGGCATTTTCATCACTAAGTATGTATAATGCAGTACTACCATAAACCGTGCAAAGGCTGGTCGTCCCAGGATTGCATGATATTGTGATGGCTAATCCATAACTTCAAATTCGAGTTTTTCTCGCCTGAAATTTATCTTGGAACCAAAAACAACGTCAAGAAATACTTTGCCTAAAGGTATTTCAGCTTTACCTGGTACTATTCTGTGGAAAGATGTTTCTGTTGGCGCGAGATTGTCCAGGGGGTAGCCTATTGTTCTCAGTGTTTTTGTGTAGATCAGATTTATGCTACTTCCTACATCCATGAAGACCTTGCACATATCGAACCCACCGATTTGTGCTTCGACTATCAAGGCTGAGTGACCCGGTCGTGGGAACCGAAGTGGGTGATCGACTCTGCTGAATGTGATTTCTTGCTCTGACTAGTGGAGATATTCGGGTGTGGTTGATGTTGTTGTTTCCGCCATATTGATTTGTCTTGTGATGAACTTCTGAAGTCTATTGGATGGGCGCCCTTTCTAAATCATGGACATTGCCCCTTTTTACCTAGGGTACTCGTTGTTTTGATCGTTGATGTTTTGTGGTGGTGCCACTGGTGGTGGTGCACCGATGGCTAATGTACCAGGCGTGGATGCATATCCTCGATTTGCCGCCTCGGTTGCCTTTGCATTACATAGCTCCTGCATCTTTAGGAACATTCGGCAGTCTTTCATGAGATGGTTGGATTGTTGCCTGTCTGCTGAGTCAACGTAAAAATGCATATTGCAGGGTCCTTCCAACATTTGCATTTCGGACATAGGTGGATCTCGTGCTCTTGGCTGGTATCGATGTGCTGATTGGCTCCATCCGGCGTCATCCCTATTCTGGCGGTATCCACTTTTCTGGTGGTTTCTTTTGTTGTTACCTTCTCCTGAAAAACCTCCTGTGACATAACTTGGTCCCGTGTTTCCATCATTATTCCTTCTTCTTCTATCATTGCCACACCTATCCCTGTCTTCTTCGAGTGACCGCATGCGTTTATTATGCAGTGCATCCTCCCCATTAGCCGAGCGATTTGCTATTTCCATTAGCTAGGAATTGTTTTAGGCTTGACCCGTCCCAGTTCTTCTATGAATTCTCGTCGACGGAGGCCACTATTGTCATTGCATGTGTGTTCTTTCCATAAACCACATGGATCCACGAAGATTCATTTCCATGTGTGGTCTTTTCAATGACCACCAGCAGTGTCATTGCATGTGTGTTCCTTTCCTAAACCACATGGATCCACTAGTGTCATTGCATGTATTTGCATGTGTGTTCTTTTCCTAAACCACCACTAGTGTCATTCCATGTGTGATATTTTACTAAACCACATGGATCCACCAGTGTCATTGCGTGTGTGTCCTTTTCATAAACAACCACTAGACTCATTGCATGTTTGTTCTTTTCCTAAACCACGACTAGAGTCGTTGCATGTTTGTTCTTTTCATAAACCACATGGATCCACCAGTATCATTGCATGTGTGTTCTTTTCCTAAACCACCACTAGATTCATTGCATGTGTGTTCTTTCCATAAACCACATGGATCCACCAGAGTCATTTGCATGTGTGTTCTTTTCATTAACCACCACCAGTGTCATTGCATGTGTGTTCCTTTCCTAAACCACATGGATCCACCAGTGTCATTGCATGTCATTGTATGTGTATTCTGTTCCTAAACTGCCACTAGTGTCATTACATTTGTGTTCTTTTCATTAACCACTTGGATCCACCAGAGTCATTGCATGTGTGTTCTTTTCATAAACAACAACTATAGTCATTGCATGTTTGTTCTTTTCATAAACCACATGGAACCACAACTAAAGTCATTGCATGTGTGTTCTTTCCATAAACCACATGGATCCACCAGAGTCATTTGCATGTGTGTTCTTTTCAATGACCACCACCAGTGCCATTGCATGTGTGTTCCTTTCCTAAACCTCATTGATCCACCAGTGTCATTGCATGTCTTTGCATGTGTGTTATTTTCCTAAACCACCACTAGTGTCATTGCATGTGTGTTATTTTACTATACCACATGGATCCACCAGTGTTAATGCATGTGTGTCCTTTTCATCAACCACCACTAGAGTCATTGCATGTTTTTTCTTTTTCTAAACCACAACTAGAGACATTGCATGTGTGTTCTTTTTCTAAACCACCACTAGCATGATTGCATGTGTGTTATTTTACTCAACCACATGGATCCACCAGTGTCATTTGCATGTGTGTTGTTTTCATAAACCACCACCAGTGTCATTGCATGTGTGTTCCTTTCCTAAACCACATGGATCCACAAGTGTCATTGCATGTATGTACTTTTCATAAACCACATGGATCCACTAGAGTCATTTGAATGTTTGTTCTTTTCATTATCCACCACCTGTGTCATTGCATGTGTGTTCCTTTCCTAAACCAAATGGATCCACCGGTGTCATTGCTTGTCTTTGCATGTTTGTTATTTTCCTAAACCACCACTAGTGTCATTGCATGTGTGTTATTTTACTAAACCACATGGATCCACCAGTGTCAATGCATGTGTGTCCTTTTCATAAACCACCACTAGAGTCATTGCATATTTGTTCTTTTCCTAACCCACAACTAGAGACATTGCATCTGTGTTCTTATCCTAAACCACCACTAGTGTCATTACATGTGTGTTGTTTTACTAAACCACATGGAACCACAACTAGAGTCATTTGCATATGTGTTCTTTTCATAAAACACCACCAATATCATTGCGTGTGTGTTCTTTCCTTAAACCACATGGATCCACCAGAGTTATTTGCATGTGTGTTCTTTTCAATGACCACCACCAGTGTCATTGCACGTGTGTTCCTTTCCTAAACTACATGGATCCACCAGAGAGATTGTATGTGTGTTCTTTTCCTAAACCACCACTAGTGTCATTGCATGTGTGTTATTTTACTAAACCACATGGAACCACATATAGAGTCATCTGCATGTGTGTTCTTTTCATAAACCACCACCGGTGTCATTGCATGTGTGTTCTTTCCATAAACCACATGGATCCACCAGAGTCATTTGCATGTGTCTTCTTTTCAATAACCACCACCAGTGTTATTGCATGTGTGTTCCTTTCCTAAACCACATGGATCCACCGGTGTCATTGCATGTCTTTACATGTGTGTTATTTTCCTAAACCACCACTAGTGTCATTGCATGTGTGTTATTTTACTAAACCACATGGATCCACCAGTGTCATTTGCATCTGTGTTCTTTACATAAACCGCCACAGCGTCATTGCATGTGTGTTCCTTTCCTAAACTACATGGATCCACCAGTGTCATTGCATGTCATTGTATGTGTGTTCTTTTCCTAAACCACTACTAGCGTCATTGCATGTGTGTCCTTTTCATAAACCACAACTATAGTCATTGCATGTTTGTTCTTTTCATAAACCACTTGGATCCACCAGTGTTATTGCATGTGTGTTGTTTTTATAAACCACCACTAGATTCATTGCATGTGTGTTCTTTCCATAAACCACATGGGTCCACCAGAGTCATTTGCATGTGTGTTTTTTTCCTAAACCACCACTAGTGTCATTTGTATGTGTGTTATTTTACTAAACCACATGGATCCACCAGTGTCATTGCATGTATTTGCATGTGTGTTCTTTTCCTAAACCACCACTAACATCATTGCATGTGTGTTTTTTACTAAACCACATGGATCCACCAATGACATTGCATGTGTGTCCTTTTCATAAACCACCACTAGACTCATTGCATGGTTATTCTTTTCCTAAACCACAACCAGAGTCTTTGCATGTTTGTTCTTTTCATAAACCACATAGATCCACCAGTATCATTGCATGTGTGTTCTTTTCCTAAACCACCACTAGACTCATTGCATGTGTGTTCTTTCCATAAACCACATGGATCCACCAGAGTCATTTGTATGTGTGTTCTTTTCATTAACCACCACCAGTGTCATTGCATGTGTGTTCCTTTCCTAAACCACATGGATCAAGCAGTGTCATTGCATGTCCTTATATGTGTATTCTTTTCCTAAACTGCCACTAGTGCCACTACATTTGTGTTCTCTTCATTAACCACTTGGATCCACCAGAGTCATTGCATGTGTGTTCCTTTCCTAAACTACATGGATCCACCAGTGTCATTGCATGTCATTGTATGTGTGTTCTTTTCCTAAACCACTACTAGCGTCATTGCATGTGTGTCCTTTTCATAAACCACAACTATAGTCATTGCATGTTTGTTCTTTTCATAAACCACTTGGATCCACCAGTGTTATTGCATGTGTGTTGTTTTTATAAACCACCACTAGATTCATTGCATGTGTGTTCTTTCCATAAACCACATGGGTCCACCAGAGTCATTTGCATGTGTGTTTTTTTTCATTAACCACCACAAGTGTCATTTGCATGTGTGTTCCTTTCCTAAACCACATGGATCCACCAGTGTCATTGCATGTATTTGCATGTGTGTTCTTTTCCTAAACCACCACTAACATCATTGCATGTGTGTTTTTTACTAAACCACATGGATCCACCAATGACATTGCATGTGTGTCCTTTTCATAAACCACCACTAGACTCATTGCATGGTTGTTCTTTTCCTAAACCACAACCAGAGTCTTTGCATGTTTGTTCTTTTCATAAACCACATAGATCCACCAGTATCATTGCATGTGTGTTCTTTTCCTAAACCACCACTAGACTCATTGCATGTGTGTTCTTTCCATAAACCACATGGATCCACCAGAGTCATTTGTATGTGTGTTCTTTTCATTAACCACCACCAGTGTCATTGCATGTGTGTTCCTTTCCTAAACCACATGGATCAAGCAGTGTCATTGCATGTCCTTATATGTGTATTCTTTTCCTAAACTGCCACTAGTGCCACTACATTTGTGTTCTCTTCATTAACCACTTGGATCCACCAGAGTCATTGCATGTGTGTTCTTTTCATAAACAACAACTATTGTCATTGCATATTTGTTCTTTTCATAAACCACATGGAACCACAACTAAAGTCATTACATGTGTGTTCTTTCCATAAACCACATGGATCCACCAGAGTCATTTGCATGTGTGTTCTTTTCAATGAACACCACTAGTGCCATTGCATGTGTGTTCCTTTCCTAAACCTCATTGATCCACCAGTGTCATTGCATGTCTTTGCATGTGTGTTATTTTCCTAAACCACCACTAGTGTCATTGCATGTGTGTTATTTTACTATACCACATGGATCCACCGGTGTCAATGCATGTGTGTCCTTTTCATAAACCACCACTATAGTCATTGCATGTTTGTTCTTTTCCTAAACCACAACTAGAGACATTGCATGTTTGTTCTTTTTCTAAACCACCACCAGTGTGATTGCATGTGTGTTATTTTACTCAACCACATGGATCCACCAGTGTTATTTGCATGTGTGTTCTTTTCATAAACCACCACCAATGTCATTTCATGTGTGTTCCTTTCCTAAACCACATGGATCCACAAGTGTCATTGCATGTCATTGCATGTATGTACTTTTCATAAACCACATGGATCCACCAGAGTCATTTGCATGTTTGTTCTTTTCATTAACCACCACCTGTGTCATTGCATGTGTGTTCCTTTCCTAAACCAAATTAATCCACCAGTGTCATTGCTTGTCTTTTCATGTTTGTTATTTTCCTAAACCACTACTATTTTACTAAACCACATGGATCCACCAGTGTCAATGCATGTGTGTCCTTTTCATAAACCACCACTAGAGTCATTGCATGTTTGTTCTTTTCCTAAACCACAACTAGAGACATTGCGTCTGTGTTCTTATCCTAAATCACCACTAGTGTCATTACATGTGTGTTATTCTACTAAACCACATGGAACCACAACTAGAGTCATTTGCATGTGTGTTCTTTTCATAAAACACCACCAGTATCATTGCATGTGTGTTCTTTCCTTAAACCACATGGATCCACCAGAATTATTTGCATGTGTGTTCTTTTCAATGACCACCACCAGTGTCATTGCACGTGTGTTCCTTTCCTAAACTACATGGATCCACCAGAGAGATTGTATGTGTGTTCTTTTCCTAAACCACCACTAGTGTCATTACATGTGTGTTATTTTACTAAACCACATGGAACCACATCTAGAGTCATTTTCATGTGTGTTCTTTTCATAAACCACCACCGGTGTCATTGCATGTGTGTTCTTTCTTTCCATGAACCACATGGTTCCACCAGAGTCATTTGCATGTGTGTTCTTTTCAATAACCACCACCAGTGTCATTGCATGTGTGTTCCTTTCCTAAACCACATGGATCCACCGGTGTCATTGCATGTCTTTACATGTGTGTTATTTTCCTAAACCACCACTATTGTCATTGCATGTGTGTTATTTTACTAAACCACATGGATCCACCAGTGTCATTTGCATCTGTGTTCTTTACATAAACCACCACCAGGGTCATTGCATGCGTGTTCCTTTCCTAAACTACATGGATCCACCAGTGTCATTGCATGTCATTATATGTGTGTTCTTTTCCTAAACCACTACTAGAGTCATTGCATGTGTGTTCTTTTCATAAACCACAACTATAGTCATTGCATGTTTGTTCTTTTCATAAACCACTTGGATCCACCAGTGTTATTGCATGTGTGTTGTTTTTATTAACCACCACTAGATTCATTGCATGTGTGTTCTTTCCATAAACCACATGGGTCCACCAGAGTCATTTGCATGTGTGTTATTTTCCTAAACCACCACTAGTGTCATTTGTATGTGTGTTATTTTACTAAACCACATGGATCCACCAGTGTCAATGCATGTGTGTCCTTTTCATAAAACACCACTAGAGTCATTGCATGTTTGTTCTTTTCCTAAACCACAACTAGAGACATTGCATCTGTGTTCTTATCCTAAACCACCACTAGTGTCATTACATGTGTGTTATTTTACTAAACCACATGGAACCACAACTAGAGTCATTTGCATGTGTGTTCTTTTCAAAAAACACCACCAGTATCATTGCATGTGTGTTCTTTCCTTAAACCACATGGATCCATCAGAGTTATTTGCATGTGCGTTCTTTTCAATGACCACCACCAGTGTCATTGCACGTGTGTTCCTTTCCTAAACTACATGGATCCACCAGAGAGATTGTATGTGTGTTCTTTTCCTAAACCACCACTAGTGTCATTGCATGTGTGTTATTTTACTAAACCACATGGAACCACATCTAGAGTCATTTGCATGTGTGTTCTTTTCATAAACCACCACCGGTGTCATTGCGTGTGTGTTCTTTCCATAAACCACATGGATCCACCAGAGTATTTTGCATGTGTGTTCTTTTCAATAACCACCAGCAGTGTCATTGCATGTGTGTTCCTTTCCTAAACCACATGGATCCACCGGTGTCATTGCATGTCTTCACATGTGTGTTATTTTCCTAAACCACCACTAGTGTCATTGCATGTGTGTTATTTTACTAAACCACATGGATCCACCAGTGTCATGTGCATCTGTGTTCTTTACATAAACTACCACCAACGTCATTGCATGCGTGTGCCTTTCCTAAACTACATGGATCCACCAGTGTCATTGCATGTCATTGTATGTGTGTTCTTTTCCTAAGCCACTACTAGAGTCATTGCATGTGTGTTCTTTTCATAAACCACAACTATAGCCATTGCATGTTTGTTCTTTTCATAAACCACTTGGATCCACCAGTGTTATTGCATGTGTTTTGTTTTTATAAACCACCACTAGATTCATTGCATGTGTGTTCTTTCCATAAACCACATGGGTCCACCAGAGTCATTTGCATGTGTGTTGTTTTCATTAACCACCACAAGTGTCATTGCAAGTGTGTTCCTTTCCTAAACCAGATGGATCCACCAGTGTCATTGCATGTCTTTGCATGTGTGTTCTTTTCCTAAACAACCACTAACTGCATTGCATGTGCGTTTTTTACTAAACCACATGGATCCACCAATGACATTGCATGTGTGTCCTTTTGATAAACCACCACTAGACTCATTGCATGGTTGTTCTTTTCCTAAACCACAACCAGAGTCATTGCATGTTTGTTCTTTTCATAAATCACATGTATCCACTAGTGTCATTGCATGTGTGTTCATTTCCTAAACCACCACTAGATTCATTGCATGTGTGTTCTTTCCATAAACCACATGGATCCACCAGAGTTATTTGCATGTGTGTTCTTTTCATTAACCACCACGAGTGTCATTGCATGTGTGTTCCTTTCCTAAACCACATGGATCCACTAGTGTCATTGCATGTCTTTGCATGTGTGTTCCTTTCCTAAACTACCACTAGTGTTATTGTATGTGTGTTCTTTTCCTAAACCACCACTAGTGTCATTGCATGTGTTCTTTTCATTAACCACTTAGATCCACCAGAGTCATTGCATGTTGAAATGGATCGTATGGGGACCTAGAGGGAGGGTGAATAGGTGCTACACCAATTTTTAATTCTTTTTCAGTTTTAGGCTTAGCACAAAGGGTAAATTCTCTAGATAGACTATTCGGTGGAATTTCCCTATATGCAAACCTATCTACTAGCGAGTAAAGAGCGAGTGGAAGAGGAACGAGTAAACCGAAGTGAAGCACACGGAGACACATGATTTGTTTGACCGCAGTTCCTTCCTTGTTAAGGGAAGTACGTATGTGTTGGAGGGGTGGGCGGTACTAAGACCACCACGCCACAAAAGGCCTCACCCTGTTCTCCGATGGATCTCGCCACAACAGGCCTGATCCACCTTCCACTATAGGTACCCTTCGAGGCGGGCACCGACGCCTTTACACAACTAGCGGGGCAACAACTCCACAACAACTTGGAGGCTCCTGAAATGACAACAGGCTGCCACAAAAACAAACTTATCAAATACAATAAACAAGATCTAGGTATTGACAAGAATACTAGATCAAGGATTTATCCAATTGAATGGAGAGGAGTTGAAGCGCTTGATTCTTGATGATGATGAACTTCTCCTCCTTCAATTCCACCAAAGATCAAGACCTTCGGGTGGTTGAAGTGGGATATCGAGATTTAGAGCTCTTGCACAAGGTCTGGTGAAATTCGAATGAATCAAGAGTTCTGAATGTTGGGGAAGAAGGGGTATTTATACCCCCCCCTTTAAGAAACCAGCCGTTGCAACCTTTGGGGGCCGGATTATCCGGCCCAAGTGAGGGCCGGATTATCCGATCTGGAAAAACACCGCCCCAGACTCAGAATATCCGCTTGATAATCCGCACCCCTCTCCGAGCATCGCGCCGAGCTTTCCCTTGATCAACTTCTGGGGGCCATATTATCCGGCCCAGTGCGAAGGCCGGATTATCCGGCCTAGGGAAGAAAAACCGCCCCAGTTTAGATTTTCCGGGAGAAAATCCGACCGGATACCGAGCGACGCGCCTTGGCACCTTTTGCTCGAAAACTGGGGGCCGGATTATCCAGCCCATGCGACACCCGAATTATCCGGCCTGGGAGGAAAAACCGCCCCAGTTCGGATTTTCCGGGAGAAAATCCGACTGGACCCCGAACGACGCGCCTTGGCTTCCTTGACAGATGAGGTAGGCCGGATTATCCGGCCGTTGGTGGGGCGGATTATCCGCCCCCCTCAAAACTTCCTACACACTTAGCACACATGAAAAGTCTCCATAGTATTGTTATCTAACACGCAAAACATAGGAAAACATGAAATGTTCTTTCAATCTCCCCCTTTTTGGTGTTAGATGACAATACCAGGATTTGCAGGAGATAGACACAAGACGGACAGAGATAACTTATGAAAGAGACTCCCCCTCAATGTGTGCATAATAGAGTTTTGCATTGGAATACAAATGCACACAAATAGGAGAATCTATTCCATAGACATGTGAGCAAAAACACATACCACCGAAGTAGAGAATAGGCATCCTTGACATAAATCACAATTATTACCGGATAACCAATATGAGCGCGCCTCCATGATATACCTCCAGCAATAGGATATGAATAGATAGATGCATAAGCACCATCCATGATATGAAGTCCATAGGCATAGTATAATCCAGACAACCACAAAGAGTCTCAAACAACCAAATCATGAATTTAAAGTTCAACGCTAAATGGGCACAAGCAGGAAATAACGAATAGAAAAATGCAAGTGCTTATGCCCGACCCATGCAAATCCACGGACAACCTAATAGAACTACTTCTCCCCCTTTGGCATCGAGACACCAGAAAGGGAGAAGAGCGATGCTAGCGCCCCCAAACAACACCCCCACAAGGTGTACATGGGACTTGTGTGCAAGAATAGATGGCTTAGGGGTAGGGAAGGCTTAGGATTAAGAGAGCCAAACTGAGATGGTACTAGACACTCAAAATTGCAAAATCCAAATCAAATAAAAGCCAAGATTGAGTGTAATTCCCATAAGAACATGAGAAAGCAAATGACATCCAAAAAGATCCAATTCTCCACAAGGGAGAGGGCGGTGGCCGAAGCCACCATGTTGGAGTGTATGGTGTGACACCGCGAAGATATATCTTGGGTTCACGACCAATACTCATCAATAAGCTCACATATCACAACATGATATTAAGAGAAATGATATATCTTGCTATTGGCATTATGGGGGGAGGGTTAGCCCAATGAGTTAGGACCACACTCCCCCTATATCCATGCCCACACCTAGACCAAACAAGGATTGAGGTGTACGAGTGAGTGCATTGGTAATCAAGACAAGCTCCCGGAATCAATGATATTTAGCTCATTCCTCAAATAGCAGAATCTTGCTTCATCAAGTGACTTTGTAAAAATATCCGCCAGTTGGTTCTTCGTGCTCACAAAAGATAGATCAATATCCCCTCGAGCAACATGGTCATGAATAAAATGATTCCGAATCTCAATATGCTTCGTCCTTGTGTGCTGAACTGGATTGTACGCAATTTTGATAGAACTTTCATTATCACATAAAAGAGGCACTTTGTCACAATTGACACCGTATTCCTTTAAGTTTGCCTCATCCACAATAATTGAGTACAAGCGCTGGCAGCATCAACATATTCAGCTTCGACGGTGGATAGAGATATACAATTCTGCTTTTTGGAGGACCAACATACAAGAGATCTTCCCAAGAATTGACAAGCTCCAGAAGTGGATTTCCGATCATCCTTATCACCAGCCCAGTCCGAGTCAGTATAACCACATAAAGAGAAATTGGAGCCCTTGGGATACTAGAGACCAAAGTTGGGGGAATGGACCAAATATCGAAAGATCCTCTTGACCGCCACTAAGTGGCTTTCTTTAGGAGCTGCTTGATACCTTGCACACACTCCCACACTCAACACAATATCAGGTCTAGATGCGCAGAGGTAAAGAAGAGAGTCGATCATGGACCGGTATACCTTTTGGTCCACATCTATACCATGAGGGTTAAGTTCAAGATGACACTTTATTTGCATTGGAGTGGCGACGCCATTTAGATCCGCCATCTTGAATCTCTTGAGCATGTCTTGGATGTACTTTGCTTGATTAATAAAGGTTCCTTCTCTAAGTTGTTTGATCTCGAATCCAAGAAAGAACCGTAATTCCCCCATCATAGACATCTCAAACATGTCACTCATAAGCTTTGAAAATTCATCGTTAAAAGCTTTGTTAAGAACCAAAGATGATATCGTATACATATAGTTGGCATACGAAGAGCTCCCCCTTAACCTTCTTAGTAAAAAGAGTGGGGTCGATTTGCCCAACTTCGAAGCCGCGATCTAACAAAAGCTCTTGAAGGTGCTCATACCACGCACGTGGGCCTTGTTTAAGGCCATAGAGTGCCTTATCGAGTTTGTAGACATGGTTCAGAAAGTTAGGATCCTCAAACCTCGGGGGTTGCTTTACGTATACCAACTCATGTAGAGGACCGTTAAGGAAGGCACTCTTGACGTCCATTTGCTGCAACTTAAAATTTTTATGAGCAGCATAAGCAAGTAGGATACGGATGGACTCAAGGCGAGTGACTGGAGCATATGTCTCGCCGAAGTCGATGCCCTCAACTTGGGAGTACCCTTGTTCCTCACAACAATGCCATTCTCATCTTGCTTGTTCTTGAAAATCCACTTGGTGCCGATAACATTACGGCACTCTTTGGGTTTCTCCACTAGTTTCCAGACTTTGTTGCGCTCGAAATTATTCAATTCTTCATGCATAGCAACAACCCAGTCTGGGTCTTCAAGAGCTTCAAAGACCTTCTTAGGTTCCACATGGACATATGAGCTTGATGCTCACCAAAACTGGCCAATTCTCTTCTTGTAGAAACCCTTCGTCGAAGATCACCAACAACCTTGTCGAGAGTGTGACCCCTCAACTCAAGGTTACGATCAGCCCGAGCCTTGCGACGAAGTTCAATAAGTTTGTTGTCTCTTGGAGGAGGAGATTCATCACTTGAGTCTTCATTGGAAGCATATTATCCGCCTTGATCAGTAACTAGAACATCAGTAGCAGGTGGTGGAGATGCATGCCCTTGAGGTGAATCCGTAGCCATAGCAGGAGGCTGCAGAACTAGAGAGTCAGGGCCGGATAATCCGGCCGATGGAGAGGGCAAAAAATCCGGCCTGGGAGTACTTGGAGCAGCTTCATCAGGAAGCCTGGGACTTGCTTGAACTGGCGAGGAGCCGGATAATCCGGGGCTAGCCGGAAAATCTGGCCTGGAGCTTGCGTTGAAATCTTCTCCAGCAGGAGCAACTTGGTCAGCTGTAGCAGGGTGGCCGGAAAATCCGGTGTCAACCGGAAAATCCGGCCTAGAGCTTTCTGGAACATCTTGACCTTCAACAGTTGATGGAGATGGTGTAGAAGTTGCCCCCGTGGTTGGAGCATGTTGAGTATGTGTCGATGACGGCTCTATATGAGTAGAGCATTGTCCTTCTCGGTCCGCCACAAGAGGTTCCTCAATGGGGCGGAAGAATCCCACGCCCATTTTTCTTATGGCATCTTGGGGTATTTCAACATCTGCATCACAAACACCAACTTGCTCCGCACGGGAACCGTCATTTTCCTCAAACACCACACTACAAGATTCTACAACAGTTCCGGAGAGCTTATTGTAGACTCTATAAGTGTGGGATTCGGCACCATAACCAACAAAAATACCTTCTAAAGCCTTAGATTCGAACTTAGATAAACGAACTCCTTTAATAATAAAGAAACACTTACACCCGAATACTCGAAAGTATGAGATGTTTGGCTTGTTCCCGGTAAGTATTTCATACGGAGTCTTGTCCAAGATGTTGCGGAGGTATAAACGGTTGGAAGAATGACAAGCCGTAGAGATTGCTTCAGCCCAGAAGTTATATGGAGATTTAAATTCGGCTAACATTGATCTTGCCATGTCCATTAGAGTTCGATTCTTCCTCTCGGCTACACCATTTTGTTGAGGGGTGTACGTAGCGGAATATTGATGTCTTATCCCCTCTTCACTTAGGAACTCATTTAAGGTGTAGTTCTTGAACTCCGAGCCGTTATCACTCCTTATAGCCAGAATGGGGACGTTGTGTTGACGTTGAACCTTGTTGGCGAAGTCGATGACAGTTTGTTGAGTTTCACTCTTCAACTTGAAGAAATAAGCCCAAGTGTATCTTGAGTAATCATCAACAATTACTAGACAATACTTCTTCCCACCGAGGCTTGCATGAGATGGAGGTCCGAAGAGGTCCACATGAAGGAGCTCCAAAATCCTTTTTGAAGAGATAATGGTTTTCCTTCGATGAGGTGAATCATGCATTTTCCCTTCAACACACGCCCTGCAAACACGATCTTTGGCAAAAGAGACATTTTCTTTTAGTCCAAAACTGTGGCCACCCTTGTGGAGACTTTGCAAAGTTCTCATATTAACATGGGCTAGTCGGCGATGCCATAGCCAACCCGCATCAGCCTTTCCGAAAATACACATCGGGCCTATAGTGGTTTTCCCGGAAAAGTCCACCACGTACAGGTCGTTTTCGACATATCCCACGAAAGCGACTTTTAGAGACTTGCTCCACAAGAGTACCACTAAATCAACATCAATGTAAACTGCAAACCCCATCTTACCAAGGGCACGAACTGAAAGTAAGTTATACCCGAGGGTCTCAACAAGCATGACGTCCACGAGAGAGATATCGTGAGCCACCACAACTTTTCCGAGACCCAATACCTCAGATTTTGACTTGTCACCATAGGAGACGGTAATGTTATCAAGGTTTGGCCGCATCTCTGTGATGATATCCTTGCTTCCGGTCATATGACTCGTACAACCGCTATCGAGTACCCATTTAGAACCACCGGAAGCATAGCCCTGCAAGAAAATTACTTCTTGGTTTTAGGTACCCATTTTTCAATGGGTCCTCTCATGTTAGTAACAAGGGTCTTGGGAACCCAAATAGACCAAGGAATATAACAATCATAAGGCCCTACATAACTAGCATAAACATCACCATAACAATCACAATATAGTTCAAAGTTAGGATTGTTGATCCCTGCAAAACCATCATGATTAGTCTTGTTATTGGTATTGTTGCTAGTCTTCGATTGAGCAGTCTTGTTCTTCTTCTTCTTGTTTTTCTTGCTCTTCGTCTTGGGTTTGTAACCAAGACCTTCTTTACTATTGTTTGTCCTTTGCCTGCTCAGTATCTCATCAATAACCCCTTTACCTTTGTGTTGAGAACTTCTTGCAAGATCTTCTTTTCCAAAGGATTGAGAGGAGGTACTTGGCACATCATACCTTTTCAATTGAGTTTGGAGCTGGTCATGAGACTCATTTAGAGTAGAATGATCACTCTTCAATGCCTTGTGAGCACTTTCGAGATTATCAAACTTCTCCAAAAGTCTAGCATGAACAGCCCCAAAATCAATCTTTTCTTTCTTTAGTTTCTTTACCTTCGCAAGAGCATGGTCACGTTCTTTAATGAGCTGAGCGACAGCTTCTTCTCATGACCCCTCAAGGGATTAGAGTCTTTCTTCCAAAGAAACTCGAGCTTCCTCTTCCTCTTCCAAGGCATTCTTCAAAGAAGCTATCTCCAAGGCATCTTCTCTTTTAGTTCTGCCCTTTTCTTCAAGGAGATCTTCGGCTTGAGCAAGTTGACTCATAAGAGCATCAAAATGGAGTTTGTGCTCACCTTGCAGTTTAGTGAAAAAAGTATCCAAGAAAATAACTTCTTCTTTCATTTCAAGACTGTCATGATCATTCATATCCAAAATTATGTTAGTCTTAGGAAATGAAGAGCTAGAAGCTAATACCTCGGATCCTCTTGCCATTAGGCAAGTGGCGTTGTTGTTGATGGCGTTCTCGTTCAGCGAGTCGAAGAGAGAGGAGGGAGTCGATGTGGTGGCTATAGCAGCCACTTCGCGGGAACTATCATCATCCTCTTCATCTTCACTTGCGGAGGAGTATTCCTCTTGAGCTACACGGACAACCTTGGGTTGCTTCTTGAAAGGGCCATTCTTCTTAATAAACGGCTTCTTCTTAGGAGCTTTAGATTTCTCTTTAAGAATGAGCCTGCCACCATTGTCTTCTCTACTTTGATAAGGACACTTGGCAACAAAGTGCATTCTATCTCCATAGTTGAAGCAAGTTCTCAGTCTTGGGCCACTTTCTCTTCTTCCGTTTGACCCGTTCTTGCGCTCAAGGTCAGACTTGGCTTTGGCAGGGTCCTTCCAAAAGTTCCTTGCATAGAATACCATGTACTCACCATGAGCACGTTTGAGCTCATCGGGGCAGTCCATGGATACCCCTTCAAAAGCTTCTTCATCTTCCTCTTGCTCAACAACATTGGCTTTGAGAGCCACATTGACACCCTTTTGCATCCCAATGGCCCGAGCACGGGCATCTTCAGCATTCTTTGCTGCCACTTTGAATGATGCCATTTCTTGCATGACTTCGTTGGATGTCATTTGATGATATTTGTGTCTACCTTGCAGGCTCTGCAAATCCGTTGGCTCGAAAGGCATTAAGGCACTCACATATTTTCTTTTTATCCATGCATCATCAATGTGAGTGGCCCCATGCTTTCGAAATGTTGTTGCGATGCCCTTGAGTCTTCTATTCATGTCCTCATGGTTTTCACCATCCAACATGTAGAATCCCTCAGCTTCATTCTAAGGGCATCATACCTGTTTCTTCTCATGCTTTCGTTTCCAACGAAAAGCTCTGTAAGAGCATCCCACGCCTCTTTAGCTGTGTTGAGATGTTCAATGTGTGGCATGTCCTTGGGACCCACACCCAGCTGTATCATGTGGAGAGCGGTGGCATTCAACTGGCTATCCACAACTTCCCTTCTCGTTAGATTGGTTTGATCTCCAATATGAAGACCTTCTTCAATAATCCTCCACAATTCAATAGAATAGATGCCAACATGAGATTTCATTAGGAATTGCCATTGATTAAAAGAGGATGCAGTGAGCTTGGGTGGATCACCCCTATTGTTTATATGAGGATGAGGGATAGGTGGGTCGGGGGAATATACGTGGCGAACCTCGTTATATTCCTCCTTACCACTTCCCTTTTTAGAGGTGGAGCCATTTAGTTTTTCACCTTCCACATCATCATCCTTGGATCCAGTGTTACCCTTTTCCTTAGATGATGGTGTGGGAGCCTCAGAGGAGGATGGAGATGGGGCTATGGATGATGTGAGGCGAGCAATCATTTTATTCATCTCCTCCATCTTGGCCTCCAAGGATTTCAACAAGGTTGTTTCCAACGACTTGTGATCATCCATTGTGACCTTATCCACAGCCTCATTTCCATCATCCTTGGTACCCATACTACTCTTAGGCGGTTAAGCCCAAATTAAGAGCGGGGGATCTGATACCAATTGAAATGGATCGTATGGGCACCTAGAGGGGGGGGGGGTGAATAGGTGCTACACCAATTTTTAATTCTTTTTCAGTTTTAGGCTTAGCACAAAGGGTAAATTCTCTAGATAGACTATTGGGTGGAATTTCCTTATATGCAAACCTATCTACTAGTGAGTAAAGAGCGAGTGGAAGAGGAACGAGTAAACCGAAGTGAAGCACACGGAGACACATGATTTGTTTGACCGCAGTTCCTTCCTTGTTAAGGGAAGTACGTATGTGTTGGAGGGGTGGGCGGTACTAAGACCACCACGCCACAAAAGGCCTCACCCTGTTCTCCGATGGATCTTGCCACAACAGGCCTGATCCACCTTCCACTATAGGTACCCTTCGAGGCGGGCACCGACGCCTTTACACAACTAGCGGGGCAACAACTCCACAACAACTTGGAGGCTCCTGAAATGACAACAAGCTGCCACAAAAACAAACTTATCAAATACAATAAACAAGATCTAGGTATTGACAAGAATACTAGATCAAGGATTTATCCAATTGAATGGAGAGGAGTTGAAGCGCTTGATTCTTGATGATGATGAACTTCTCCTCCTTCAATTCCACCAAAGATCAAGACCTTCGGGTGGTTGAAGTGGGATATCGAGATTTAGAGCTCTTGCACAAGGTTTGGTGAAATTCGAATGAATCAAGAGTTCTGAATGTTGGGGAAGAAGGGGTATTTATACCCCCCCTTCAGAAACCAGCCGTTGCAACCTTTGGGGGCCGGATTATCCGGCCCAAGTGAGGGCCGGATTATCCGATCTGGAAAAACACCGCCCCAGACTCAGAATATCCGCTTGATAATCCGCACCCCTCTCCGAGCGTCGCGCCGAGCTTTCCCTTGATCAACTTCTGGGGGCCATATTATCTGGCCCAGTGCGAAGGCCCGATTATCCGGCCTGGGGAAGAAAAACCGCCCCAGTTTGGATTTTCCGGGAGAAAATCCGACCGAATACCGAGCGACGCGCCTTGGCACCTTTTGCTCGAAAACTGGGGGCCGGATTATCCGGCCCATGCGACACCTGAATTATCCGGCCTGGGAGGAAAAACCGCCCCAGTTCGGATTTTCCGGGAGAAAATCCGACTGGACCCCGAACGACGTGCCTTGGCTTCCTTGACAGATGAGGTAGGCCGGATTATCCGGCCGTTGGTGGGGCGGATTATCCGGCCGTTGGTGGGGCAGATTATCCGGCCCCCCTCAAAACTTCCTGCACACTTAGCACACATGAAAAGTCTCCATAGTATTGTTATCTAACACGCAAAACATAGGAAAACATGAAATGTTCTTTCACATGTGTGTTCTTTTCATAAACCACAACTATAGTCATTGCATGTTTGTTCTTTTCATAAACCACATGGAACCACAACTAGAGTCAGTGCATGTGTGTTCTTTTCATAAACCACCAGCAATGTCATTCCATATGTGTTCTTTCCATAAACCACATGGATCACCCAGAGTCATTTGCATGTGTGTTCTTTTCATTAATCACCACCAGTGTCATTGCATGTGTGTTCCTTTCCTAAAGCACATGGATCCACCAGTGTCATTGCATGTCTTTTCATGTGAGTTCTTTTCCTAAACCACCATTAGTGTCATTACATGTTTGTTATTTTACTAAACCACATGGATCCACCAGTGTCATTGCATGTGTGTTCTTTTTATAAACCACCACTAAACTCATTGCATGTTTGCTCTTTTCCTAAACCACAAGTAGAGTCATTGCATTTTTGTTCTTTTCATAGACCACATGGATCCACCAATATCCTTGCATGTGCGTTCTTTTCCTAAACCACCACTAGATTCATTGCATGCATGTTCTTTCCATAAACCACATGGATCCACTAGAGTCATTTCCATGTGTGTTCTTTTCATTATCCACCACCAGTGTCATTGCATGTCTATTCCTTTCCTAAACCACATAGATCCACTAGTGTCATTGCATGTCATTGTATGCGGGTTCTTTTCCTAAACCACCACTAGTGTCACTACATATGTGTTCTTTTCATTAACCACTTGGATCCACCAGATTCATTGCATGTGTGTTATTTTCATTAACAACAACTATAGTCATTGTATGTTTGTTCATTTCATAAACCACATGGAACCACAACTAGAGTCATTGCATATGTGTTCTTTTCATAAACTACCACAAGTGTCATTCCATATGTGTTCTTTCCATAAACCACATGGATCCACCAGAGTCATTTGCATGTGTGTTCTTTTCAATGACCACAACCAGTCTCATTGCATGTGTGTTCCTTTCCTAAACCACATGGATCCAGCAGTGTCATTGCATGTCTTTGCACGTGTGTTATTTTCCTAAACCACCACCAGTGTCATTGCATGTGTGTTATTTTACTAAACCACATGGATCCAGCTGTGTCAATGCATGTGTGTCCTTTTCATAAACCACCACTAGAGTCATTGCATGTTTGTTCTTTTCCTAAATCACAACAAGAGACATTGCATGTGTGTACTTTTCATAAACCACCACTAGTGTCATTGCATGTGTGTTTTTTTTCTAAACCACATGGATACACAAGTGTCAATTGAATGTGTGTTCTTTTTACAAACCACCACCAGTGTCATTGAATGTGTGTTCCTTTCCGAAACCACATGGACACACAGTGTCATTGCATGTGTGTACTTTTCATAAACCACATGTATCCACCAGAGTCATTTGCATGTGTATTCTTTTCATTAACCACCAGTAGTGTCATTGCATGTGTGTTCCTTTACTAAACCACATGGATCCACTAGTGTCATTGCATGTGTGTTATTTTACTAAATCACATAAATCCACCAGTGTCAATGCATGTGTGTCCTTTTCACAAACCAACACTATATTCATTGCATGTTTATTCTTTTCCTAAACCACAACTAGAGATATTTCATGTGTGATCTTTTCCTAAACCACCACTAGTGTCATTACATGTGTGTTATTTTACTCAACCACATGGAACCACAACTAGAGTCCTTGCATGTGTATTCCTTTCATAAACCACCACTAGTGTCTTTGCATTTTTGTTATTTCCATAAACCACATGGATCCTCCAGAGTCATTTGCATGTGTGATCTTTTCAATGACCACCACCAGTGTCATTGCATGTGTGTTCCTTTCCTCAACCACATGGATCCACCAGTGTCATTGCATGCCTTTGCATGTGTGTTCTTTTCCTAAACCACTACTAGTGTCATTCCATGTGCATTACTTTACTAAACCACATGGATCCACCAATGGCATTGCATGTGAGTCCTTTTCATAAACCACCACTAGACTCATTGCATGTTTGTTGTTTTCCTAAACCACAACTAGAGTCATTGCATGTTTGTTATTTTCATAAATCACATAGATCCACTAGTGTCAATGCATGTGTGTTCTTTTCATAAACCACCACTAGATTCATTGCATGCATGTTGTTTCCATAAACCACATGGATCCACCAGAGTCTTTTGCATGTGTGTTTTTCATTAACCACCACTATTGTCATTGCATGTTTGTTCTTTTCCTAAACCACAACTAGAGACATTGCATATGTGTACTTTTCCTAAACCACTACTAGTGTCATTGCATGTGTGTTATTTTACTAAACCACATGGATCCACCAGTGTCATTTGTATGTGTGTTCTTTTCATCAACCACCACCAGTGTCATTGCATGTGTGTTATTTCCATAAACCACATGGATCCACTAGAGTCATTTGCATGTGTGTTCTTTTCAATAACCACCACCAGTGTCATTGCATGTGTGTTCCTTTCCTAAACCACATGGATCCACCAGTGTCCTTGCATGTCTTTGCATGTGTGTTCTTTTCCTAAACCACCACTAGTGTCATTGCATGCGTGTTATTTTACTAAACTACATGGATCCACCAGTGTCAATGCATGTGTGTCCTTTTCATAAACTACCACTACAGTCATTGCATGTTTGTCCTCTTCCTAAAACACAATTAGAGACATTGCATGTGTGTTACTTTTCTAAACCACCACAAGTGTCATTGCATGTGTTTTATTTTACTAAACCACATGGATCCACTAGTGTCATTTGCATGTGTGTTCTTTTCATAAACCACCTCCAGTGTCATTGCATGTGTGTTCTTTTCATAAACCACACCTATAGTCATTACATGTTTTTATTTTCATAAAACACATGGAACCACAACTAGAGTCATTGCATGTGTGTTCCTTTCATAAACCACCACTAGTGTCGTTGCATTTTTGTTATTTCTATAAACCACATGGATCCACCAGAGTCATTTGCATGTGTGATCTTTTCAATGACCACCACTAGTGTCATTGCATGTGTGTTCCTTTCCTCAACCACATGGATCCACCAGTGTCATTGCATGTCTTTGCATTTATGTTCTTTTCCTAAACACCACTAGTGTCATTGCATGTACGTTATTTTACTAAACCACATGGATCATGTAACATCCAAATTTAAGCAACCTGGATTCATTGTCCAGATTGAAAAAATTAGGGGGAACAAAAACTTTTTCTTGTTAAGTGTTGCAGTGTTTGGTTGTTGATTGTTTGTGCTTATGCTTCTGATTGCATAGCTTATGATATACTCCTTACCTCAACATCAATTGTCAAAAAGCTATTTAACAAAACTATCCTGGAAAATACTACATATTCTCAAATGTTCTGGCATTTCAAAACATGAGCCAAGATTCTTATGCAACCAAAACTATTTTAGTAGCTCCTATTGACAAAACTATGGAGAGGTATATAATATAATCTCCTTATGTTTTATAGACAGAACCATCAACCATTCTTATCTCTAGGTTTCCCAAAACCTCCTTTTAAAGCTTTTAAATGCTACTCTTGGTAGAGATACCAATGAATCTTATCTTACTCAAACCCAACCTTTCAAAATTTCCCATCCATACCTAAAGCTAAGCTTGATTGTAACCCTAGTAGTAGTTGATTTGTTTGTAAGATGAGTTGCCTTGATCTACTGTTTGACTTGATTGCTTAGAAGTAGTATGAGCTACTTTAGGAGCTCATACTCTAGGATCAAGAAACTTTAAAATCCCCCAAACACTAAGCAAGAATACAAGATGGATCTGATCTCTAGAAACTAGGTGATCCTCTAAAACCCTTAACTGGATCAATTCTGAAGTGATCCCTTCTAGAAGCTTCCAAGTCCATGAAGACCAATATCAAGCATGGATCCCTTATACTCCCTCTACACTTCAACATCATCCACTTGATGATGCTTTGGTACCTTGCAACCCCTCCAAAAACATTCCCTCTCATACTCTAGTCAAAATCCTCAAAACTGCCAAATTTGACGAAGTCTAGAATCTGTTTCAACATCATCTTTTTGAATGCCTCCCTTTCTCAAACCATGTGCATTTTTGGAAATGCACCTGAACCATCTTGTTAGCCATCCCAAGGACTACCAAGGACCACTATTTCCCTTGGTTAGATCATCCTCCAACCCACTTGTTCTTGATGGTCTTGCAGGCAAGAACATAACTTTTCCTGCAAATCTAGTCATCATGCCTACTTTGACAGAAGCTCACACCATCATCCAACCTCCTATGGACCATATTTTTGCATGGTTGTGTTCTACTAATATAGGTATATCAACATCTACTTCCCTTGTTCCAAGTGTATCTTTGTGCTTCTTAAACCCACATGGTTTATAAGGCATCATGAATCATCTGGTATGGCAGCCTTATTTTCAACAAAGTTTGCCATCACTTCCAGACCACCTCAAATGTAACCAACCCAAAATCCTTCTTCCATGATAATCTATATGACTTGGTATAACTATCCATCCATCCCTTGCATCAAGGTGAGCTCTGAGCTCCAAGATCCAACCATGTTTTGATGGTATGAAAATAACATCACCCTAGATCCTCAACTCCTTGTTTTCCATCTAATTCAAGTTGGATTTCCATTTCCCAAGGTTGAAAATGCTTTCTACACCTTGTATACATCATCTACCTTGATCATCAAGATTTATCCAATATTATCCATAATTATTATGGCTCCAAATCTAATTAATCTCTTTAATAGTCAAAATCTCCAAAACTCCTTTCCCAAAGGACTAGAGGCTAGCAAAACTCTCCCCTATGCTCTCAGACCACCCTTACCCTATCACCTCTCCCGTCTCGAGCTCCAGATCCAGATCCCGAGCTCCCCATTGCCATGGAGGAGAATAAGCTCTCCTCTCGGTCTCTTCTGGGTAGTGGAGTGCTTGGTCGACTCCGACCTTCCCCATCCCCTCATTCCACACCCAAACCTTCTCTGAGCCACCCCAGATCCCCCTCTCCCTTTCCCTGGTTTCCCCTGCCTAGGAACCCGAAGCTTCAGCCCATGGAGCTGTGAGGAAGAAGAAGGCCGTACAAGGGCTACCCTACTCCTTTTCTCCCCATTTCTTCTCTAGCATGAGCCTCCCGACGAGCCTGAGCTAAAGCAGCTCTTTTCTCCAACATGCAGGCACCCCTGAGAATGATCCGGCGAGCTCTCGACAGATCTGCGTTGGCAAGATGCGTGAACCGCTCCGCCGTGGCCGAACCCCTCGATGCCGACCACCTACGGAGTCACCGTCGTATACCGCGTTGCTCCATGGCCTCCCCGTCGCCCCTCCGCCCCTCCGGTGAGCTCCCCGTATGACCTCCGCCGTCTCTAGGGTTTCCCCTCTGTCTCGTCGCCGCCAGAGGTAGAAGAAGGCCCTGAGCCATTGATCCAAACTTAATCGGACGGCTTAGGCGTCACCCATACCCCTTCGGCCTCCCATGCCGCTGACCGGCAAGCCCCATGACTGGCATTTGAATCAGCTCGTCCCGCATGCTGCGTCGCCGGCTGTGGGCCGAATCCCCCTGCTCGGCCCAACTACGCCCAGATCTGGCCCGCGACGCCTCCCTTTCTTTTTCTTTTTCTAGCCCTTCCAGATCTGTTCCCTAGCAGTTAGTTTTCAATTGATTTAAAAATGGAAATTGGGGTATTTTGTCCAAATTAATTTGTCACCAGGTTCATGTGTGTTTTGTGCAACATGCAGAATTGGTCTTCTGCCAAAAATAATTTTTGTTATTTACTGGCATTAAATCCACTAAAATGTATCTTTTTCACTAAATAATTTCCACAGTGAGTTGTACATACCCAAATGGTATGATTCAAAGTGCCTATGAAAGGTAGTTGATACACCTATCTAATAGACCTTGTATCCAGCTAAGTGGAACTATAGATCTGAAGATATAAAAATGACAAGATTAATTATATTCTGTCTTTAGAAAATTCTCTAGGCCAATGTATGAAGGGTATTGACCTAATTCCAACTCTCATTGATGAGCTACATCCATATCTACCCAACCCTAGGAGATCACTAATTTTGGAGCTTCTATATATTTGTAATGAATTAAACACTTCTACTTGTGACTTTATCACTAGATAAATTACTACAGTAGCTCTACAACTCCAAAAAGAGTAAATCCAATTTGTTTAGAAAGGTATTCTAGATTCCTATCTTGTGTCCTTGGAATCAAATCAAAAGCTTTTGTAGATTTAGTTTGGTGAAAAAGACAATTTGTCTACATAACTGTCTTTGGGAATTTCCTGAGGGTGTTCTGGTAAAGATTTTGACACGATTCCAACTCTGAGTGGATCAGTACATAAAAATCTACTGAATCATCCAAGGAAATAATTTTTGGTGCTCCATAACTTTGCTGGTGAATTATTTCCTAAAACTAAAGCCTTTAGCACTAGAAAATGCATAAGTAATTCAAGAAAAGTGATAAAATAGTGAAACCACTTTTGATGGCCTTTTTTATTTCAATACCTACATGTAGATATCATTTGTGTATATTGATATCATACAGAACCAATCCTTGGTCCAAAACCCCTCTTAGGTAATTCCTAAACTATAAATCCTAAGGAAATTTCTTCCATATTTCCATGACAAGGCCAATCTCATTAATCCATTCTCCCTAAGACCTACTGATTTGTAAACTTGTATTGTTCATTGCTTACTGTATGCCTTGATGCTTGAATGCCTTGTTTGATTGCGGTCTTCCTTGCTTGCATGTAGACTCGGTGACGACGATAGTTGCGATGAAATCCGAGAGCAGAAGAAGTGGTTACTTATTATTGGTATTCTTGGTTATCTAAAGAAGAAGTGCAGGGACATATTGCCATATTGCTGATCATCAAGCAAGCCACCTTCCTTCTCATAAGCCTTGTCCTACTATTTTACTTATGCCTATTTTACCTATTGTTTTATGAAAACTGCATTGTTTTACTATATGATGATGTATATCTGGTAGTGGCTTGGCACCTCCAACCCATTACTCAATAGTACTACTAAGTACAAACCTTTCGATGATACCTACTTGTCCCTGGTATGGTAGATGGTGTAATACACCATACCCCTTTGGAGACCATGGTTTGGCCAAAGCAAAGCTATAGGATGGGAAGACCCTAGAAAAGGGTTTTACCAAATGTTTTCTGATAAAACCTTGGTGAGGTGGGACCTCCCAAGAGATGTTGAGAAAGAAAAAGGTTTTTGTTTTACAAAATGCTGAAGGAAAGCTGGAGGAAAAAGGTTTACGAAAATGCACCCGGTTCTTTGCAGTTTAGCTACAACAACTTAACCCGTGCAACCACATTACTCTAGAATGGGACAAGGCTGGATTTGATGGTTGTCTATTCTGGTATAAGCTGCCTCGCAACTAATACAGGGGATTGCGATCCCTAGAGGGTGGGCCTTCTCCAATATAGCTCCATGTGGGACATCGACCTGGAGAAGGAACGGAGGGTCTATAGGCCTCCACGTGTTACTATGAGCTCCTCATTGAAACCGCACACTCGATAAGTGGAAAAAGCGCTCCGGTTGGTCCTTGGTACCCGAAGTCCCGGTATTGAGGGGAATAACACTCATAGGGTAGGCACTTATATTGGAGTGGGCATCCGGAGAGTCTTGATCGATTACTTGACCCACGATCAGTGTAGATTAGGGTAGTGTACCCGGATGGTGTGGGTAAAGTGTACAACCTCTGCAGAGTGTAAATCTATTCGAATAGCCGTGTCCGCGGTTAACGACAGGTTGGACAAACTTCTGTAGAGCGGTGCTGGTTTTGTTTTCAAAAAGGATTTCGGAAAAGAAATGGCTTTGGAAATGTTTTGACCATGGGATGGTCGGAAAGGAATGAAAGGAGTTTGGTCATGGGATGACCGGAAGGAGGAACAAATGGGTGACCTAGTCCTAATGTTTTCCAAAACTTTTCAAAAAGGTTTCCAAAATGCTTTACAAAAGTTTTCAACAAAGATATTTAGATGCTATATCTACAAGATAAACTATTTGAGAAAAGAACCTCTCTTGGAGCCCTCCTACTACCACAACCATATTGCATATCCTCTTGTTATTATTATTCTCTTAAGGTGGTTATTGAGTACATTCAAAGTACTCACTGGCATTGTCCCTAGATATTAACTTGGTCAGATATCAAGAAGAGGATGAAGTTGACGACTATGCGAGCTAGGACGTTCTCCTAGTCAGTTGCCTATAGGTTAAGGCATGGATCGGGCTCTACACTTGATGAAGTTCCGCTGATAGTTATTGATGTAGCCATAATGGCATTTATGTAAGTATTGTAATTCGGTATGTCTCGGATGTTGTAATCATACTTGTCGGTTATGTCCCACGGCTCACTAATCATGGTAACGTGGTTTATACATAACAGGAATTCTTGGAGGATTAATCCCGGGGCCCCACAGATCCACCAATGTTATTGCATGTGAGTCATTTTCATAAACCACCACTAGACTCATTTCATGTTTGTTCTTTTCCTCAACCAACTAGAGTCATTGCATGTTTGTTCTTTTCATAAATCACATGGATCCACCAGTGTCATTGCATGTGTGTTATTTTCCTAAACCACCACTAGATTCATTGCATGCGTGTTGTTTCCATAAACCACATGGATCCACCAGAGTCTTTTCCATGTGTGTTGTTTTCATTAACCACCACTAGAGTCATTGCATGTTTGTTCTTTTCCTAAACCACAACTAGAGACATTGCATGTGTGTACTTTTCCTAAACCACCACTCGTGTCATTGCATGTGTGTTATTTTACTAAACCACATGAATCCACTAGTGTCATTTCCATGTGTGTTCTTTTCCTAAACCACCACCAGTGTCATTGCATGTGTGTTCCTTTCCTAAACCACATAGTTGCACCAGTGTCATTGCATGTGTGTTCTTTTCCTAAACCACCACTAGAGTCATTTCATGTGCGTACTTTTCATAAACCACATGGATCCACCAGAGTCATTTGCATTTGTATTCTTTTCATTAACCACCAGTAGTGTCATTTCATGTGTGTTCCTTTCCTTAACCACATGTGTCTACCAGTGTCATTGCCTGTCTTTGCATGTGTGTTATTTTCCTAAACCCCCACTAGTGTCATTGCATGTGTGTTATTTTACTAAACCACATGGATCCAGCAGTGTCAATGCATGTGTGTCCTTTTCATAAACCACCACTAGATTCATTGCATTTGTTCTTTTCCTAAACAACAACTAGAGATAATTCATGTGTGTTCTTTTCCTAAAACACCACAAGTGTCATTACATGTGTGTTATTTTACTAAACCACATGGAACCACAACTAGAGTCATTTGCATGTGTATTCTTTTCATAAACAACCACTAGTGTCATTGCATGTGTGTTATTTCCATAAACCACATGGATCCACCAGAGTCATTTGCATGTGTGTTCTTTTCAATGACCACCACCGGGGTCATTGCCTGTGAGTTCCTTTCATAAACCACATGGATCCACTAGTGTCATTACATGTCTTTGCATGTGTGTTCTTTTC